>DF237132.1:0-157423 GCA_000708835.1 Klebsormidium nitens | reverse complement strand
CTCACCTCCGCTCGGCACCCTCTCCAAAAGGAGCCGGAACAACCGCCACAGCGAAAGGCGCTCCACGTGAACAAAGTTCTGGCTGATTCCAGGGCTGAAAAGCACTCCCGGCATGCGCCATCATGTTTGTGTTTGCCTCTCAACTCTGAACGAATGCTGCCTTTTGGCCTTTGTTCAAGCCAGAAACGCTATCTGAATCTACGATTCAGTCTCGATCGATCACTTCAAAACCTACCGATCGACGGCCACGGTTCTTAGTTACAACTTCATCCTGGCAGTCCAATTCTCGGCCAAATCGACGGCAATCATAACCTCTTGAGATGTCCAACGGTGACGTCACGGTTCGCTTACCAATTTCCAGCTTATACGCACTGCCTGCATATAAGCGCCCCTATGCCGCAACCCGAGAAGTGCGGCCTCAGGGGAGCGAATCCTGACCGTCTTTGCCCCAAACCATCCATCCATCTAACGTTGGACATTTCACAGAACAATGAGCGGAATGCCTGCCAGACCATTCCTTCGGGAATAGTCAGAAGAAACATTTGGGGGGTCCCCCACAATATGCGCACGTGTCAGGGGCCGGCCGCGAGATCATGATGCACTAACGGACGGTCATCAAGACGGGGTTAGTGAATCCGTGAACTAAAGACCTGACCGGTACGGGACCTCCGGGGAAATCTGCAGCAGGCTGCAGAGGCCCCGGTTCCTGTCCAAATTGAACCCCATCCAAAATCATTTGAGTTGCGGCGCAGCTACTTGTGTTAACCGGCGCCGGGCGGGTTATGCGGCCGCGTGCGTGACGTAGGGCAGCCTGACCCAACAGAAGCTAGAAGCTTGGGTTACGTTTCGAGCCTCAAAATGATTCCCTTTTGGACAAATCAACGTCTTTGCATGCCCTCGAGAGGTTCTCTGGCTCAATGGTCTTACGGAGTTGACTCGCCTGGCTACACATGACCGGCGCTGACGGTGGGACTTCTTTGCACACCCAGATTTTGAGGGGGGTTCATCTCAAGATCTTAATAGCGATCAAATGCTACTTAGAGTATGGCGGAAAAGGACTACGACGGCGCTCCGAACAAGACCCGCATACCGCCAGATCTTCGGTATGATCACCTACAGGGGGCAGTCTCAACATTTTCCTAGTTGCTACGGACTAGCTGTCAAAGGTAGGGGGTCGTCACGTGAAGACTTTTTGCCCCAACAGTCCTTCTAACAATATGTAGACACCTACTTAATTACTTTTCTCGCTCAATAGCTTTTCATGTGCCCAGATCGACGATCCGATCGCGATTTAGCATTCCATGCAGGTGATGTACGATTCCTACCCTAGCACTCTTGGCTTTGCCTCTGGTCAACGGACCACCGAGTCGATCCGATGATCGAGTGCAATTCGATCAAAGAACTGCATGGCACTTGCAAAATCTTGCAACATTGACATTTGCCCAAGCAACATCCAGAGAACTTATCGCATCCCCTTTAAACGTTCGTGCTTGCCCCGGGCGGAAAACGTCGGGCCGAAGGCGGACCTTCCCGGGCCGCAGGCCAAGCTCACTGACCAGGCGCAATAGTGAGGCTGAACGAGGGCACCCTATGGGACGCTGACCATAATCGCTCGGACGTTGATTTCGGGGCGTGCCCGCGCCTCGACGCAGAGTCTGATCCGCACCCCTTGATGATTCCGAAATAAAGACCCGTATGCGCAACTCGTTCATATATGTACAGTATCCTCAATAAACCTTGGAATTCGTTACCGGAAATCCGAATGAATGGCTCGTAGTTCGTTCACCGCCTGCTCCACTAATCCAATTGGTTCGAACTCGAGCGCCAAACTGGGGTCTACTTTATCCGCACTTTTCTCCCCGAGCAGCGCCCGGAAGGAATCCGCTACACTCGCCGACAAGGACCGCAAATCGTAACCCCCCTCCAAAAAATACACAATCCTCCCCCCACACAACTCGTCCGCTAACGTGCGCATGTCTTTTGCTAGCTTATGGTACGTTCTATTCGTAAACTGGAGGCCCGCTATCGTTTCTTGGTAGTGCGCGTCGAAGCCCGCGGAAACTAGGATGATGTCGGGCTTGAACTTTTGCGCGGCAGGGGCGATGACCTCATCCGTGACGTAAGCCATTGCCTGTTCTCCGGAGCCCCAGGGGAGGGGCAGGTTCACGGTCGCGCCCTCGCCGGCGCCTTTTCCCACCTCGTCGGGCTTGCCTGCGTAAAGATCAGGAAACAGTTCATAAGAGAGGTCATGGAAAACGTCGTTTAAATGCGTGAGACGGTGCTCGGAGTATAAGGTTATACTAAATAGGCGTCAAAGGAGGTCTTTGATTCAGATCTTCTCTTCCAGTGCGTGATCGTCCGACTCTCAGGGGCCCTGCGCAGTCTTCATTTGGAAAGCCCTAATTGCTAGATTCCAGCAGACGAAGTAATTAATCGTCTATCAAAGGCCCAACAATCAGCACAAAACCGGTCGCGAAACGATGACATCGGGTTGAAAGTCTGTCAACCGCTTTTTGGTCGCTATTCCCTACGTTTCCTTCTAGATCGTATCTTCGACGCAACAACCGACGTCGTTCAGTGAGCTGACCCGACAAAATAACCCTCGCAAAACCTATAGCCCGCAAACATGACGTCAACAGGACCCAACGGATGCACGATGACGTCAGCAGGCCTTACCCGTCCCGGGATAGCTGTACTGCTGATGCGTCGACAAGAAGAGCACGTCAGGATCTTCATAGAAGGTGTCGTTCGTGCCGTTCCCGTGATGCACGTCGTAGTCAACGATCATAACCCGCCTTAACCCGTGCGCGTTTTGCGCGTGCCGGGCCGCGACGGCGATGTTGCCGAAGAGGCAGAAGCCCATCGGACCGATCGGCACCGCGTGGTGGCCGGGGGGGCGTATGATGGCGAACCCGGAGGGGGGGGGTCGGCTGCCTGCGAAATTCGGGGACGGAACTGCTTAGCCGCCTATGAACACAAATGCTTCGAACGTCGGAATTGAAGTTATGTTCAAGCATTGCATAGTGCACGCTTTTCAGCACCGGCAAGAGCTCGCTCAGGCGGCGGACTTAGACCGCTGATGTAGGGAAGTACAGGAGCCGCGTCAGTGGACTACTGAGGTTTCTTCAGAGAAATTCGGATGGTCGTCTATTCAGAATCATTCCCCAAGCTCAGCAACAGTAGCGTGGTGACCTGGTCGCTACTTTCAACAACAAAATTATCCGGAACGAATGCCAGAGATTTCGAGTTGCTTAAAGCCGGTGACGCTCGGGGGATCCCTGTTCTTGATCGAGCCTTCATCTCCTCAGTCACGACACCTCGTTGGGCTCAGATTACTTCACGACTTTCACAGACAGATGTTGATGGTCTGCAAGCCAGACACTCGGAACGCACCCTCGGATCATGCGGATGAAATGTTGACATACTGACGTGGCTGCTCAACCATGCAGTGGAGAGTCGAGACTCCTTGTATTTGAGCGCGTTGTCTTGAGAAACTTGATGGGCTTGTGATAAGCCGAATGGCGGCAACGAGCTCGCCAAGCACTCGTTCTGAAGAGCAGTCTTGAATGGTGCGGGCCTTTTGACCCACATTCGGATGAACAGTACTTATTATTGGGTGCTCACCTTTCGACGCTGCTACCACGGCATCGACCAGCGCGATTCCCGCCCCCGCCGCGAGCGACGCATCCTCGAACGTCTTTTCCGTTGCGTACGTGGGTCCCGTTCCGTCGACGATCAGCGGCGCCTGCTCCATCAGCTTCTGCAGGCCTTGCACGTAGTTTGGAGTGTGCACGGCCGCGATGTCAGACGCGGTCGCAGGGGAGAAGTCGCGCAGCTCGAGGACGCTTTTCGGGCGGCTCTGCGGAGAAAGATTCGAATTTTTCGTAGAATTTTGAGTAAGTGCGCAAGAGCTTGTGGAGCTTCATCTGTTTGCTGACACGCGTCTGTTTGCCTTGTATTTATAGTGTTGTGACATCCGAGAAAACTCGTTGAAGGTTCTTCCATCCTAAGCTGACGCTCACCGAACTTGTTTTCGAAGCTGGTCGGGTTGTCAACACTAGCGGTGCAGGCCAAATGGTGCCGAATGCTTCCATCCTGTGCGTCTTGCCCAACTTTAGATCTGGAGCAATCAGTATCGCAGAATCGAGGGCTCAGGAGTACATTTGTGATGGTCGAAATCTTCCTCTCGCCCCCAAAACTCAAGAGCTATCCACTTCTCTGCCGCGCACCAAGTCGAAGTTGTTTTGAGCGGCCACGTTTGGCAAACCAGAAGACACACCAAGAGCGGAGCCAAGCTATATGAACCTGATTGAGACACAGGTTGCTGAGGCTAAATCGAAATGTCCGTGCTTGTTTCTGCACCTCGGAATCAACTATTCTGTGGCAAAGGACGAGGACCTCGGAGAAGAAGCAGCTCGCTTTTGATCGTACCTGAACACAGACGCCATTCCGCCCTTGTTCTGGCTTAGATCAAGCCAGATAGCCAGGGATGGAGCTTTTTAAAGGCTTTCACGTTGAAAGGTATTATAACGGTTCTCAATAAAGGCTTGGAAAATAGTATCCGGTTGAGACCTGACAGTTGCTGGAACAATCAAGTTTCAAGTCCTCTGTCTCCTCAGCGGCCGTCGTCAATGCTTCACCAGAAGACTGGGACTGAAAGTTGAACCATGCCCACTTAAGGTACAAGCTTAAAGAACCTGGTTGCCGTCATCGAACCACTTTGGGATTGAATTTCAAGGTCAGGAGTTGATTCGTCTCATTGTCCTCATGGATTGCGCGCTGTAGTCCCCTCCGCATCCATCGACTTCTATGGCGTGATCAAAAAAGGTCAAGAGACTATCCAGACTTGCAGTCAGTGTCAAATGAAAGCAGGTGCCCACTTGACCAACGGATCCTCGTTCACTACGTGCCATGGTACAGGGGGTGGTGTCAAAGCCGTGCGCCCAAGGACTGCCTTGTGCCTAAGCTGTACTGGAAGCCCCGGTTGACCTTCCACAGCGGGAAGAGGGCAGAGTCGAAGATGGGGCTTCTTACTGGGGCGTTGCGCTCCGCTTCTGTTATCCACATCAATACAACGTACGAACGATTGGTGTGGTGTCTCAGGAAGAACATCACTCCTGATGTCTTTTGAGAGTTCGTCTTGCCGTTGACTTGAACAGAAAGGGCAGAAAACACGGCTTACCTGAGCGTCAAGCTCCGCTTATCGCCATAGCCGCCAGAATGCTAGTCCAGACATCAACGCAATGTAAGAAAAAATCTCCTTTCTTGCCCCTCCAGATAGGAAGGGGGCCAAACCCCATAAACAGGCAAACGGACCAACAAACGAAGAAGCCAAACCGGGTCTGCACCTGAGCTTCCAGCTCCGCTTTCTCTAGAGCCGCCAGAATGCCAGTCCAGACATCAACGCGAAGAAAGAGAAGGCTTATTTCTGCCCTTCTTTAGCGCAGGGAGCAGATAGCAAACACCCTCATGAAAGCACACGAAAGCAGACCAAGACAAGAAGAAGTGGAACCAGGCCCTTGCCTGAGGAGCTCCACTTTCTTCCGGAGAAGAACCCAAAAGATGGAGAGTAGAAGAAATGGCACCGGGTCCTCACCTGAGCGTCTAGCTCCGCTTTCTCGAGGGCCGCCATGATGGCGGGCACTCGCAGCGCGCACTCCGGATGACCCTCGTCGTCATGACCCAGGGATGCCGCTGTTGCATAGATGATGTCAGCATTCTCCAATTCTGACACCGGCAGGAGAAGCGGCCGCCCTGCACGGCTAGTGACATTCCGTTGGTGCGGGGAGGAACATGTTGCTTTGGAGACTGTTTTTGAAAAGGGCTTCGGAGCTGCGGAATGGATTGGAAGGCAGCTATGTGAAGCAGAAATGCTTGCTGACGGTGAGCTGTGTAGATGAGGATTTGACGGGCATGTGACAGTGCGGGCGCATAAGTGCTTGCCTAATTTTGGATGGAGGAGGAAACAATTATCAAGGAGGAACTGGGCTTGCCTCGGAAAAAGACGGGGTGTCGTTGATGCTGTGTTCAGCAGCTTCGGAGCTAAGAATGCCATGCTTGCGTTCCGGAACCTCAAGCACTGACATTTGAGAGGGGCAAGAAGTTGATTGCAGCGCTAATCTGCACGAAGGTGTCCTTAGGTGCTGTATATGAGTAGTGCTAGATCGAGCATCTAGACAGGACAGAATCCAATGGCAACGTGGTTGACGGTAGCAGTGGGCCAATGGCAAAGGCATTGAACCTGATCTGGTATTTAATGGCGCGGCGGGCATAGGTACGTATTAACCTATAGCAGAAAACAACTACTGTAACGCCCCCTATATGATCAAGATTATTGCGTTACGTTGCTGCAAACTCGTTCACTGTGCGACACCTGTCAAGAGGGTTGTTGATTTGCCGCTTTTGACGTCACAGCTGCCAAGCTGGCATCCACAAATGAGGCGCAGAACACAGGCACAAGATCCGCAGATCTCAAAAGTGCGCTCGCACTGTAAAGTGCATCTCACGAGAGACTGCCATCTGTGCCATTCGCGATCATCGCCAAGATGTTGCATTGTCAGCACGAATTGGCCCAGGTCTACACTACCGGTAGAGTCTACTGCAGAGCTCCTTGGATTTGCAAGGCATCCGATCCAGCAACGTCGTCTCCGTGATCAGACTTGGTGAAGCTCTTTCAAGTCGGAGTCTTTGCTTCATGCACGGCGATTGGATGCTCCGAAAAGCCAACGTCAGCTCGCATTATCATGTTTCGCCTTTCTGGTGCAAAGCGATCCAGGGCTGAGGTTTGCATCGTTCCCCTCCATCCGTATTGATGCTACTTTGTGCAACCCTTTCAGCCTCTACAGTAGGATTGGCCAGCTTATGAACAAGACCTCAGTCCACCCTCCATTTGACCACGCAATCGTTAAGCCCTTCAAGCTGGGAAGACGCTTGTTTGAGAAAAAAAAACAGCAGCGAAAGATTACTCCGTTGCTGGCTGCTACGCCCGATCAGATGTGTACAAATGGGCTTGAATAAGTGGTCTTGGATTGTTGTAAAGCTGCTTACAAACTGCATTAGGGTGATGCTTTATGCATGGGAGTGTCCGAGGGGGAGGGAAGGAGTGCTGAGATGAAATCTGAAACCTACAAAAGGAACAACCAGGATGACGACGCTGGGAGGTCTTGACTGGTGCGGGGTCGCGGTGGGCCTGGGCTGCTGCTGCTGGCAGTGCTATCGCTGCCTCAAGTTTGGCGCGAACGACAGCAAGGGATGGCTGGAGGCAGGGCCGGGAGAGGTGGGGGGCACTTGGCTTTGTTTCTTATTACATTGGTTTGCAGCTGAGAAGGCAGCATTGAGCTGTGGTTACTTCTGAGGGAGTTCTTGTCACGGGAGGTCTATGTTAGGAAAAACAGATGAACCCGATAGCTAAGAAGTCTTGGCTATAATGTGCAGCGGTCAGGCCTGAAAGAGCTTGTGAACAAACAATTAGTGCGGTGAATCTTTTTTGTGGGTTGCATAGGAAGTGGGATGTCTATGAAAAGTGCATGCAAGGGCAGTACTTTCCTGCCAATTTCAGCCAAGTTTTGGCAATGCAATGACTCTGCTTGTGCGGTAGTGCACGGGTCCTTAAGATGAAGAACAAGCAGTAAGCAGCAAAGGGGTCCCTCGAACCCTTGTGAGACCTTTTCAGTAGGATCGCTGGAAAATGCACTTCTGTTTCAGCCTCTCGTATTGCTGCCCTTTCTTGATGCGCTGGAATGAGCTGTCCCGAGGGCCCCTCAAACCCTTGTAAGACCTTCTGAGTAGGATTGCACTTTGTGTCAGCCTCTCGTGTCGGTTTTCTTTCTTGAAAGTAGGACGTGACCGTCCAAGACACTTCAGCTGAAATTCTTCTTGCGACTGGTTCACAAGTCTCAGACTACTGCGGATGGCGTCCAGGATTGAGGGCCGCAGGTTCTGGACAAACCCGGCATTTGCTCTGTTGCGGATTGTTATTCACGGGTTCAGAGATCAGATCTGTCAGGCTGGAATGCTTCTAAGCACACCTGTCGAGATTATGCCAAATGCACGATCTAGCATTGCTGTCCCTGTTCTGGTATTGCAACTGCCACTTCGTGAATGGAAGTGCCAGCTGGCTCTAGAGCTCCTTGCTTGTTCGAGAGCGCCACCACTCGGGTGAAACACATGTTTGCATAAACTTGGGAGTTCACAATTGGTTTGCAAGCTCGTCTTGTAGTCAATCACATACAAAGGTTGGCCTTCCAAAAGCGTGTTTTCTCTCAGATCGTTTCTCAGATCGTTCATTGAAATTCAACAGAAGAGGCAGTCAGATGGTGGTTCAATCTCTTTCCTTATGCTGTAGGAGAGGAGAAAAGAAAAGAAGGGCTTGTAAGGAAGGGGGTCTTTCCTTGATTGCGAGGCACATCCGACCAGCGTTTCGTGGGTTCGAGTTCACCACTCACCCCCAGGTTGAAGTAGATGCTTAAGTTAGAAAAAGTTAGAGCGAAAGTTGCTGCAAGTCCCGGGGAGTTTGGAAATTGTGCGTTGTGAGTTGAAAGACCAGGTACCATTGAGTCCAGGCCGGGTACCAAAGACTTCTGAGTTGGGAGACCGGGTATCAAGCCAGGACCTGACCAGGATTGGGACCAATACCACAGTCTATGTAAGCTCCGATGAGTCCATACAGCAGGCCCCGCAGGCACAAATGCAGCTGACATTTTCCAAGCTGGGACCACTTCAAGGGTCCTCCATATCCAAGACTAAAAGCAGAATCCAACATCAGGTGAACAGGAATCCAGCAAAACAATGTACGACATCAATTCTTGCTTACTCAAATTCCCAACCTTACAGCTCAAAGACCTGATGTACTACGCACAGCTGAACCTCGCTGCCTACGCGGAGAGCGTCGCAGCAATGGACGAACGCACCTCGTTGGTCGTGTCCGAGAACGTTCTCAACTTCGTGGGGGACGACGAGAACCGGAGGGCACCCCCCTACTTCCTGTACATCAACCACGAGAAGAAGGACATTGCGCTTGTTTTCCGGGGGCTCAACATGGCGTCCAAGAAGGACTTCGCGGTGCTCATGCGGAAGAAGCACAAGGCGTACAACCACGGGTGAGGAGATACGTGGCAGTGCATCATTGGGCGAAGTGCTATTCGGTGTTTCCACTGCACGTGGGCGTGGGCTTTCCGGATGCGTGGTTTCGGAAAGAAGTTGCATTCGAAGATACTCCATTTGCAGCTGTGCAATCAGAAAATTTGGGGATTCTCTGCAACCTTGTGTACTGTTCCTTGCAGACGTTACATGCGGTACAGAGAACAGTCCACAATAAGTCCACACAGGATTGCTACGTGAGGAGATAAAAATCGGTCTCTTCTTGACGTTGCCGAAAGCTTACGGTGCCGCCACGGTCACGTTCAAAACGAAGGCTCCGCAGAAAGGAGGAGTCTGCCAATTGTCTTCGGAGGTAACAAAGACGATCGTCGACATCCTTCGATGGTCTAGGCGCTAACCCCTCATTATTCGCCTCGTCGTGACAGATGGTTCACAAAGCTTGTAACGCCCCAGTCTATGCTTACACTCAGCGTTTCGCCCTCTGTGCCAGGTTCGTTCACAGCGGCATGTTGAAGGCCGCCCAGTGGGCGCTCCGCCAAGAGGAGCGCATCTTGAAGAAGCACTGCACGAAGCACCCCGAATATACGCTCACCATCGTCGGTCACTCCCTCGGCGCGGGCGTCGCGTCCCTGCTCTGCGTCCTGCTGCATGACAAACCTACTAAGGTCGGTGTGATTGAAGGCCTGGTATATTTGGAAGACTCTTTGACTGGTTGAGAGATGCAAATGATGCGGTGTTGGAATAAAGAAGGTCTTCAATTTACTGTTGTTGGCGAGGCAACGCCTCAAGCGAGGCTTGCTTCGACGAAAAGATGTTGCGGTAAACAAACCCTGTTGCGGACGTAGTTGTGACTCACTCCAATTTCCTCTGCATCAAAATCCTCCGCGTTACAATCCCGTCTGAAGACAACCTTGCTTCGTGCTGAATCTGTTGTGAACTTGTTCAGAGAACCCTGCTCTTAGCTTAACCTCGTTATCAAACTAGCCCCGTCTCTATCTTTAAACCACCCTCTATGGGCACTCAACCCGTCCAAAAGTCTCTTCAATCTATCCAGGTCGGCATCGATCCCCGCGACAAGGACCGCATCCGCGCCGTCTGCTTCGCGCCGCCACGTGTCATCTCGCGCAACCACGTGGCCAACTACAGCCACGCGATCTGCGGCGTGGTCCTACAGGACGACTTCTTCTCGCGTGTTTCAACCTCCGTCGTACAGCACATCTTCCTCGGCTTCACCGGCGTCTGGTGAGCCGGTTTCCTTGGTAACTGTAGAAGGTCTTGGCCGTTGGGACCGATGATGTCAGCAGTTGTCATCTTTGGCGGAGGTAACTTCTAATATGGTCAAAGCGCGATTGAATTCTCATTAGTAGAGCCATGAAGAGAGAGAAGACGAGAACTGCTCCCAGCTTGCTGTCGGGTCGGTCTTAAAAACCCGAAGATTGAGAATCTGCATGTGTTGCAAATTTACGTTCTTAAGACGTCGGATGTCTTGCAGGCTGGCCGGTATTCTCACCCAGGCGTGCTTGTCCGACTTCTTCGTGCCGTCGGGGCGGCGTCTCCGGGACCCCGCGCGGCTCTACCCACCGGGGAAACTGTACCATATTGTATACAAGGAGCCCTGGCAGTGAGCGTTCCGATTTACACTAGCCTTACAAAGAAAATTCTGACGGCCTCTCTTGCAAACGATGTTAACAAGGATTGCAGTCCTACTTCGTTGATGAGCGAAGGAAAGGGGAACCAGTAACCAACAAGCTTCAAAGTGCTCGCTAGTCGATGTTATCTTCTCTAGTTAGGATTCAGTCAAGTCGTCCATCTTGTAAAGTTTCTGTCCCTGCAGAGGAGACTTTATTTTAGCCTGTTTTTTTTTGCGTGATTTTAGCATAATCCTAAGCAGGTTGTCCTGTTCACATAATTCTGACGAGAAGGAGTGACTCATGAAAAAAGACGGTCTTCAACTATACTTGGCACAGGCCACCTTTTACGCGGTCGACGGAAGATACGAGCCAAGGAGTCAATCTGTTTTCGCCATCCGTCGTCTTACCGCCAATATTTTTCAGCCCCCCTCTGCATCTTTTTCTTCCAGTCTTTCGGGCAACGCAAATCTCATTCTAACCCTTCCTCGCAGTTGCGGCAAGGTGGGGCCTCGGGTGCTCACCTCCACCCCGACCGGCGGCCGGTTCGAGAAGCTGATTCTGTCCCTGACCGCAACGAGCGATCACCACATCCGAAGCTACAACAAGTTTCTCTACCAGGCGCTACAGGGTTTAGGGTTTGAGGGGCCGGCCGCGGAGACGCAGCTCGCGGCCCCGGTCGCGCAGCGCCTGGCGCGCGCGCACAGCATCGACCGGGAGGGAATGCGCGTCGAGGACGAAGGGAAGGCTAGAGATCTTCGCGGAAAGCTCAGACCGCGCAAGAGCTACGAGATCACGCTAGAGGGGACGAGCAGTAACGTGGAGCGGTACGCGGAGGAGACGGCGAGCATCGGGAGCGAGGAGGGGGAGGAGGAGCGGAGGGGCGAGCGGAACGGAACGGTCGAGCGGAACGGGAATGACGGGTTGGATGTGACAAAAAGCAGGGAGGGATGGAACGGAATGAACGGCCTTGAAAGGGAAGGTGCGGACGAAAGAGACGGAGAGATTGAGGGGAAGGACTACGGGGACGAACGGAACGGGAGGAGCGAACGGAACAGAATGGTGCAGTCAGCGGAAAGGAAACAGGCCAGTGTACTGGGAACGACGGATCGGAGGTTATCGAGAAAAGGAGCAGAACGGGATATGAAGGCGATCTGGGAGGATATTTCCTACCCGGTCGAGATAGCGGAAGTGCCTGAAGCGAATTGTGGCAGAGTGATGCCGTCGAAGCCGCTGAGAAGGAAAGTTTCGGGGTTAAGGGACGAAACGAGACTTGCCCCCGCGGCGTCGACTGAGCGCTGGGAAGAGGAAACGGCACAGGACGGGGGTCGTACGTTGGGGGAAACGTTCCCTGTGAAGAGAGCACCCAAGTGTCAAGGGGCGCGTAAAGAAGCGGTGCAATTGGGTGCAGTCGGGAAAGCAGAGTCTGGGGCGACGTTGGAAAGCTTGGAGGAAAGCCAGGCAGGCACGGTTAAAAGCTCCGGGTGTGAGACGGAAAGAAAGGGCGCGCAAAGCGCAGGTTCCGGGTTTTGGAAGCGGTGGTTTGGCCTAACCGGGGGCACTCGAGACGGCTCTAATTTGGAGCAATCGGAAGATTCTGAGGGGGAAAATGGCGGACGAAGGATTCACGGTGCTGCTTCTCTTGGGGGGGAGCCGCAATGGGAGGCCGTTTCGAGGCGACACGGCGGTATAATGGATTCGAAAGACAGTCATTGGGAGACCATCTGCTTGCAATTGTGACGGATAAGAAACCGCAGTCAAAAGAGGGTCTTCGAATTTGAGATACAAAATTGATGACGGGCAGAGATCATAGACGTTGATGTCATTACATGGTTCCACGAGAGTCCAAAATGTAAATGGTTCACTTCATTTGGCTTTGGCCAGTTCGCAAGTCGCCTGGCACTTGGGCTTTTTTGCGTCAGAGTATGGCGCTATTGGGGCAATGGGTCTAGCTAGAGTGTTTCGATCAGAGGAGAATGGCTAATAATCACTGACAAAAAGCAACGACTGAAAAGCTCACGGGAATCAGTTGGAGTTGTATGCTAGGCTTAATTTCGAATGTTCGCGGCCCTCCACGAAGGTACTTCCAAACATTGCGATTTGGTTTATTTTCAAGATAAGTAAGGAACTCCGAGTCTTTCACGCGTAGTTGTTACAACAAGTGTTTAGCTGTTACTGAGTAGGTTGGTGTTTCAAAAGACCCTGACATCGTTAATGATCGATTGTTTCAATGAGACATATTGGCCCGCAAACAGCTCCCTTGAATCTGTACGAAGATACCGTCATTGCGAAGTGTTCTTGTTTAATTCTGCCTGGCACCGCCAATTGTGCCCCGTATAAGTTCTCAAAATTTGTGATTGGAATCGATCCGACCAGAGGATCGCGACATGCACGTGCACTTGTTTCTGGATAATTTCAAATGATCGAGATATCTGCGCCTCTAGAGTATAGACATACATACCCATGACTAACTGCAATGCACTGCTCCATAAAGTGGTACGTAGTATCATAGTTCGCGTGAGCTACTAAACTCGTCCAGCCAGTGACGTGATTGTCTAATGCGTGAGATCTGACCAGGTGCTGAATGTCATTCAATAACTGTACTGATGTACGTGCCAGCCGCGCACTGGCGGCTGCATATAGATCAACATGCAGTATGATGCAAGTTTTAGGTATATCGAGTTCAAACCGAGGCAACGGCTTATCCATGGCCGTCCATGTACAAATTGGGAAACCCATGATTGACGAAGCGTGGTTGATGGAAGGACTGGGTTGGCGATCGTGTGCTGGCATACGTTGGACGAGCGTTACAACATATTATTCTCATCATAAGTCGTCGTTTCTGCCTAGATTTGTCATTCATTGTGCAGCGCATGTGCAAGATGGACAAGCTGTCTAAAGATGGATACGTGACGTCCAAACCAGGAAGTCCATGAAGCCTGGAAATACTTATTTGCCCTTATTTATGTTTAAGCATTGACCCCAAGTCGTGACAGTGTTAGTGACGTACCCTATGTACATGTGACAAACTCCAAAGAGGAGGTTTGCCACGGACCATGAAAAAGCGAGCATTGAACTGAGCATGACCAGGACTAGGTGCTGCCTTTTGAGGTTTCACCATCTATTGTGCTCTTGTTTCTCAAGCCGGTTTTCTAGGAAGCAAGAGTGTAACCTTTCCTCGCTACTTGCAGGTGACTAAACTCTTGACCGTTGCTTTCGTTTATACTCACTACGATGTACACTTCCTCGCTCTCATTTTGTTTGACATGTGACACCGGCATGAGCATCAGGCTCCTGTGGCACAGCAAGCTGCAAACAAGGCACGAAGATAGGAACTTCATGTCTACTGATACACAAAAGTATAAGGAAAAGCCAGAAACCAATTGACTCGTTCGAAGAAACCCAACTCTTCGACAGAAACTGGTTCAAGATTCCTGTAACTGGGAGGAATTACTTACTGGTATTTTTCAGTATCCAGTATCCTTCTGGGAACACGCAAATGTGAAAACCAACAGCGACTCAAGGGGGATCCAGCCAAGCCAAGACTCTCTGCTAGAAGATAGTCAACGGCTTTCTTCTATGTAGTCCACAAATAGATGCTTTCCAAACACGTTATCTCACATCGTAGAAGGTACCTTTTCCAAGACTCAATCAAGATATGCTGCCTGTCATATTAGAGAGGCACTTGGACGGCAATCTGGAGGCAAATTTACATGACCGACTCACGAGCGACCTCGATGACCATATGATGCTTTTGAAGTAGAATTTACACGGTAAGAAGGACGAGTACCCTCTACATTACTTCGTAAAGCATGCTCTGCCTTTCAGGACAAGGAACCTCTTTCGACGTTTGAAGACATGGAACCTCTTTCGACGTTTGAATCCTCTAGCTCCGTTTCATCACAAGACGATAACAAAATTGAACAATATAATTTCTAATATGCTGGCATGCAGAAACCAGCGTCTTGGCCAACCATAGCAATGAAGTAGTCAAGCACCAGAACGTGAAGATACGCTTTCAATCTACATATACCACCCTTCAATCTCTCCATTACGCAAGTCAGAAGACCACATTTGCGAGTAATCATTGAAAGAAAGAACAAGCAGCAGACTGCGTGACGTATAACATTCTTCCTGGCTGAAAAAGGCATACCATCAGCATAAAAACCTCTGGGGTGGTGATCTTTTACCAAATGCTTGTTCCTCTTGACTTCAGGTGCAAATGACGCCGCCATCGCAAAAGTTTATTCAGCACCTATGCTTCAACCACTTCTTACTTTGCCAAGCAGTGCCTTCAACAAAAACAAGACGCGTGAAGGTAAACACGGTCTCCCACTCACAGCATTGCCCGACACTTCCGGAGATCGCCGCTGTCAAATTTTGATCACACAATTGCCTGCTTGGACTGAAACCATTACCAAAAATCCTGGGGCCTCCTCAGAAGCATTCTTAAAACACCATAGGATGATTGTCCACTCACCATATGGTGCCAAATCCCCATGCGTGGCACACGTTATGACAGTCTCCCCCAGAGGCAGCGCATCCCCCAGGTTCTCATCCTCGTCATCCCCATTGAGGGGAAGGTCTCGCACGGGACCTGCTGGAATGATGCATAAGCATGCCCTTTCTAACCAGCACCCGCACGGCCTGAAGAATTCCAGCCATGCACCCCCGACCAGGGAGTCCACGCCGTTTCCAGGCCCGGAGGGATCATCTAAGGCGTTTCCAAACAGAGGCAGCCCTGGCAGCAGGACGCTTGTCTCCCTCTTCGTTTTTCTATGTGTTTCCGAGTCGCTGGCGCAGCTAGTGCTCGCATACTGTTGAGGGCTGGCGACCTTTGGCCGAGACCTCTTCGTTTGGGTGCCTTTGAAGGTGACCGACTCGAATTGAGTAGGGAGAACTGATTCATGCCGGCGGGGGAGGGCAAGGCAGGGGTTTGGTGGGGGTGCTGCAATTCTGCGAGACCAGCGAACTCTGTACTTGAGCGGAGCTGAGAGCCTGATCCGGCTGCGTGGAAGGGCCCATCTGCCGGTTGGGGAGTTTTGAATCGAGCCCCCAAGTCTCGTAGGTGCACATCGCAGGCCACTCAGCCCCACACGAATGCCCCTCGCCACCGCAGACATGTTGAAAGCCGCCACTCGTCCAACCAGCCCTCAATCCAATGCGACTTGGTGAAACTGCAACGCCAATGTGGACCCAATTTGCTTCTCCGTTTCTTTGCCACCACTTTCAACGTCAGCAACATTATGTGTCAGCAGGCTTAAAATTTCGCTGGACTTTTTCACAATTCCCTCAAATAAATGATACGACTCTTGTCAGCCGGTCAGATATGGAGCCAAAGCTGGCGACATGAACATGTTTAAGGGGTCACCCAGGTCGCCGCTGTAAGGGCTGCAGCCTGCTGACCACTGAAATTAGGAATTGAACATGAACGGCGCTGAATATTGAGCTAACATACCTAAGATTTTGCAGATTTATGCCATTGCTGTTCAGGCGACCATCTCGACAGATGTGTTGGAACTTTTTTGGAGAAGGCCAGCCAGAGAACGGTTGGCAAGTGGTTCGAAGGTCGATGAGGCGCTGCTATGGGGAGCTACTTCGATCTGAGTTCTGCCAGTACAATCTCCATGAAGTCTTGATTGTAAGGACGATAGAAGGACGTGCGTGAAAGTGCGTGCTTATGAATGCCAGGTTTTGCAAGGCACAGCTTTTTCAATCAGAAAAGAAAGGTTGGGTTGGTTATCTTCACAGTGGCCCTTGATTATGTACACCACAGGGGGAGCACCCACTTTAGCATGCATGTATCACAAACTATGAGAGCTTGATTGTAGACACAGGGCCTGCCCCATCGAAGTTCGAAAGCCAGATCTCTGCCGTGCAAGATGGGGAGAAAGCCGAGTCACTCCTCCTCTAGCCGGAGGTCATGGAGGAGCTACATTCATCCTGCATACTACCTCCGAAAACCGCGGCGGCTTGCTGTCGTCACAATCATCTTTGTTCTCTCAATCTACGTCGTCATGGATCATCACAGCCAACGCACTGAGATTCAGGTGAGCAGGATGCTGCTGAAATGCTTATAGTCTATCAGTCGATATCAGGGGCCCTGCTGGTGGTAGCCTGATGTTGATGTTGCTGCGCCACTGAGGAACTTTTGCTGAAGAGTTTCTCTTTCAGCAATTGGACAAAGAGTCAGTGGCTCTACTCAATGTGTCAAAATGAATGCTTCTTGAGAAGTAGATGCAGTCTGATGCTTTCTATCTTCTGCTTTGTGCAGCATTTGCAGAAGAAACTTCGTGCACTTGAAGTTGAAAAGCTGAACGCCCTTGACATGGTAAGGACATGCAATTTGCAGCTTTATTTTCTTGTAGAGGTTAAGTACTGTCACCTCTATGTTCATGCATCTACATGCTGTCCACCTCTGAAATGTTCACTGCACTGCTCTCTCTCCAAATGGAGGTGCCACAATCAATGTTGAGCTGCTTTGAGCTGAAGTGAGAGCTCAATGAGGTCCTGATTGCCATGATCTTTGTGTAATGCAGAATGTGGGTGGGACGCCGTCTGATGTGATGGTCGAGATGGGTAAGCTGAACGTGCTCTTTCTCTGCTTATCCAAGCTCTTGTTCGACAGCTACGAGACGCTATGAGATTGGCACCTGCCACCATGAAGATGCTCTCGAGCAAGCAATCAATTATGTCTGCGCCTGAAACCCTAACTGATGCAGTTTCTCCTCCTGGATTCTCCTCTTCTCAATGGAATCCTCTGAACTATCAGCTGTAATACTCGATTGAAAGATGGTTCTATATCTGTGCAGGGAAAGTAGACAAGCTTGTGAAAAGTAAGCCAGCAGAGCCAGTGTCACCATGGGGGAAGACGGTGGGGAGTGATGACGATGCACTAGATCCAGATACAAAGAAGAAGCGGGATGAGATCCGAGAAGCCATGGAACATTCGTGGAGTGCATACGAAAAGTATGCCTGGGGCTTCGATGAGCTGCAGGTAGGGGACGAGGAGTAAACTTGAGGGACCTGGTCTTGCTTGAACATGACCTGCAGATTGAAAACAGGGACGTCCCCCTCTGCATATGGTGCACAAATTGGAAGGGTCTGGCGGGTCTGGCTGGCTAGGGGAGTACAGGCAAGTGCACGTGGTCTGTAGAAGTCGGAAGTGACGAAGAGGGACTTTTCTGTGCAACGACACTTGCGCTTATTGCAGCTTCCACAGTCGTATTTTGCGAAAGGAGTTCCCTTTCCACAGTCGTATTTTGCGAAAGGAGTTCCCTTTCAAACAGACTCGAAGCTCCTGCGGCAAGCATCCAATTTATAGAGTGCGCCTCGCTGACGCTCTTTGATGTGTACGCAGCCCCAGTCAAAGAGGGGAGTAAACCAATTTGGCGGCCTGGGGGCGACAATTGTGGATTCACTGGACACCTTGTTCATCATGGGCCTAAAGCCACAGTTCGAGAAGGCCAAAGAGTGAGCTTTTCTTCCACCGCCTTAGTCGTTCCATGTCATCGATGAGCTCAGCCAGCTCTTTGTTCCCTTCGTTTTTGCTTCCGATCCAACCGAGAAGGGCTGCAAGCCCTCCCAAACTCCCAACTTTTCCTCCCTGCTCGCTTCTAGGAGGGCTTCAGGGGACCCGGAACACTTCCGGTGATCAAACTCAGTATGCCAACTTTGAGTAGTCGCAGCTTGCGTATTTACACTTGGTGTTGCGCGGGTGTGCTGGAAGCCATTCCTTTCTACCACTTGAGAACGTGGTACATGGGATTCCAGACTTGTGCCAGGACATTGGGGAAATGAAAATCGCCACCAGCAGTCTGTGAAAGGATACGGCTCTTCAGTTGAGACCTCGGAAGTTGGTTGTCCGGTTGACTTGATTTCTCCAACTTCACCTAGACTGCGGGGAGAATTGGCAAATTGTAGAACACCGTATCCAGGCCAATCACGTCAGAATCGTGGCTGATCCCGTTTCTCGAATGCTCCAGGTGGGTCAAAACGTCCATGAACTTCGACGTCAACTACGACGCCAGTGTCTTCGAGACCACGATTCGCTGCGTTGGCGGGTTGCTCAGTGCGTACGACCTATCGGGCGACAGCATGTTTTTGAACAAGGCCACCGACCTTGCGGACCGGTTGCTTCCTGCGTTCAACACCCCAACCGGTATCCCTTACAATACGATCAACCTTCAGTCGGGACAGGCGTATAATCCGGGGTGGACGGGACAGGCAAGCACGTTGGCAGATTTTGGGACGGAGCAGATGGAGTTTATTGGGTTGTCGGAGAGGACGGGGGACCAGAAGTACAGGCAAAAGGTAGGCCTTTTGATGATGCCATCGGAACGGTCTCCTGGTTTCATTTGCGATGGAAGTCGGGCTTGCAAGTTCGGTATGTTTTCTGCTTCGTACTAAACTGCTCAACGGAACACGTGCTTCTGCCTCTGTTTTCTGCGTTGAGTGCGGAGAGGAACATGTGCGTTGGTTACCAGCTACGACCAAAGTCAAATCGAAAACACTTTTGCCCAGTGGTCGGGCGTCCCGTGTCAAGACGCCGTACTCGATTAGTGATTGATATTGGGCACTGCGTTAAAGGCATCAAAACGCCTTGGTTTTTCTTCAAAGACGCCAAGGAGACCTATTTCATCGCAGATTGAGAATCTTGAGGTTCCAAAGACACCTCGTCGACTTGCCTTCAGGTTGAGAAGACCATCGATGTTGTCGAGGAAAACTTTCCCGAGGACGGCTTGGTGCCCCTGTACCACGACCCCAACACCGGGCATGCCACGATGGACAAGGTCTCGTTTGGAGCGATGGGGGACAGGTGAGAGCCGTCGGCCGTAGTCCCAAGATGTCCAGGGCAGAGAAGCGATCACGAGGGTTGTGGTGACCTCGCCCCTGCGTGTCTATGAGGAAGGGGTTCCGAGCACAGTGAAGTCAAGCCCGCGACGCCCTTGACACCGAGTGTGAGAAGCTGTCAAATTGCATCCTTTTGTAGTTGCGTAATAGCCAGCGTTTAGGTCAGGCAGCACTTCGAGCATCCTTCGAAGCCCCAGAAGAGCTGCTCCGCTTTGCACCTTTTGGGTCTCATTCCAATGACTGGCGGCGGTGCCAGAACCTGGCCTCCCTCTTGTGCAGCGGCAGAGTATACAAAGGAGCGCCTATTGCATGTCAGAGCTGTTCCCCCACGGTCCATTTTCCACTCCGTGAAGACACCCAGTCAAGATCCGGCTCCAAGCAGTGCTTTTTGTTTAAGCCGCCAGCACTACTACTCCTTTTGCCTTGTCTCGTCCAGATCCTGGTAAAGCCATAACAACCAGATTCTAAAGTTCCCTGGTTCCCGTTCCCAGCTTCTACGAGTACCTGCTCAAGGTGTGGGTCCAGAGCGGGCGGGCGCCCAGCATGCAGCGGTACAAGACCATGTGGGACCGCTCCATCGGCACCATGCTGTCGGAGCTGATCCAAAAGTCGACGCCCAGCAAGTACGTGTACGTGGCGGAGAAGCAGGGAGGCGCGCTCATCCACAAAGTGAGCTCCAGCTGACACTGCCGGGGGTTTGTGGTGCTCCTATTCTTGTTGTTCTAAAAGTGCGTCTGGTTGCACCATATTGTCGTATTCCCTCTTCTTTTCTTGATTGTTATCCTACATGGTCGGCCTTCATTGGATGGTTGACATCTGTCGATCACCAGTGTGTATGTTCAGCGACTGGAGAAGTGGGATCTGTCCATGCCTAAAGCGTTCGATTTTACCACGTCAAACTCGGGCAACCATTCAAACGGTCTCATGCAAAACACCCCTGATAAACGCAGCCATGACATCCCCGTCTCTTTTGATGTTTTCGTTTCCTAGTTCAAAAAGTTCTGAGGCGGCATGCTTGTTTACCAATAAGTGCCCTCGCACGTCTCCGTCTGCTCAAGCGAGCCCAACCCCCCGGAGGCCTCTTCCTTCCCCTCGCCTGGCCCCTCAACCGGGGGCTTCGTCTTTCCCTTCCCCCTCCATTCTGTCTTCCTCGGTTCCGTCTCCCTTCCCATCCTATATCCCGTTTCCTCTGCCCGCGAGACATTCCCTGCGTTCCCCATACCAGCACAGTTTGTAAAGCGGAGCCAATCAGTCTCCATCCGCCTTCCTCTTTCCTCTTGCTCACGCCTCTGTCCACTCTGCAGATGGACCGCCTGGCCTGCTTCTTTTTAGCCCACGTTATGAAGCGGAGCCGTTTGACTGCAACCCCCCTTCCTTTTCCACTCTTGCTCACAGCTCTGCCCACTCTGCAGATGGACCACCTTGCGTGCTTCTTGGGGGGGATGCTCGTGTTGGGTTCAGATGGCAATCCACGGGCCGACGAGTTCTTGGAAGTGGCCAAAGGGGTAAGCCCGCTTCCATACGATTCTCGCTCTGGGTTTCCAGCAGAAGCGTCAGTCGCAAGGCCAAAGTTTCTCTCGACAATCACGAGCAGCTCTCGGACTGGAGGCTCACTCGTTTAGACCTTCTGACGCTCTCTGAACGTCCGCTCTGTTTGCTCGCAGCGAGCTGGATCTTCAATAATCTCAATTCGAACCACGGGAGACAAAGTCCGTGCATCTTACCACCCTCCACATTCAACCACAAATAACTGTTGCGTCCTTAATGGGGTGCTCTTGAATTTTGCAAAAACCCCACCCGGACAACCCAAACCCCTTCTAAGAGCAGCGGAAACGAGGAGATGCTCCATAGGCGCTGTGCTGATATCTTGTCGTGCAACTTCAGAACCAGAAGCTAATTGCAACACTATTCTCTCGCCGCCCAGTCGGCCGGCGAACTTCGAAAAAAGCTCTAATGCCATCCGAACTGCCCTCAAACACCGGTCTGTTTCACAGATCGGGCGCACGTGCTACATATGCGCTGCGCTGATTTTGATATCGTTCTCTTTCTTCAGAAGACGGGGGGGTGCTAAAAGCGCTCTGTGCTGAGATTAGTTATTGGTCTCATTTTCCAGATTGGGCGCACGTGCTACGAGTTTTACCAGAGCCAGCCCAGCAAGCTGAGCGGCGAGCACTACTACTTTTACGAGGGGCGCGACCTGCAGGTCGGCCACGCGTACAACATCGGGCGGCCCGAGACGGTGGAGACGCTCTTCTACCTGTGGCGCAAGACTAAGGACCCCATCTACCGCGAGTGGGGCTGGAACATCTTCCAGGCCTTCCAGCGCCAGTGCCGCACGCCATCCGGCTACACCGGCCTGCAAGACGTGAGCGCGAGTAACTTGTGATTCGTTGTTGTTAGCCAGAACTGGTAACGATGGGCAGGGTCTGTGAGGGCGTTCTGTTGCCCGTCTCTCTTGCAACCCTGTTGCAGAAATTCTACTGCTTCGTTCGGCCTTCATGTCTTCTGCATCCATCCGCTTTCCTCTCAGGTCGATGAGCTCGCATGAGTTTTGGTCAACAGGCCTTAAGATGTCTCTGAGCTTTGTGGTTTAAGCGAGCGACTTGCGCCGAGGCTTGGCTTGCTCAAAGCTGTTGGGTCGGCTTTCCTCTCAGAGCGACGTCTCGACTCTCAGGACGACGAGTAGCAACCCTTGCACAAAGGATACGAAAGCTGCTGCCAGGTGCTCTGAAGGACCGAAATTGAGGGCAAAATACTTCAAACAATTGCTTACCGAGCGGTCCCTCTCTTGTCCGCAGGTCTCGAGGGATCCCCCACAGCAGGACGACATGATGCAGAGCTTCTTTTTGGCGGAGACGCTGAAGTATCTGTACCTGCTGTTTTCGCCCGATGACATTATGTCTCTCGACAAGTGGGTATTTAACACGGAAGCGCACCCGCTGAAAATCAAGTTTTCAAAGGTTGAGGACAGTTCCGAGGAGGCGTCTCTTGGTAGGAAGGGTGGGCAAAAGGGCACGTCGTTGAGAGGGGATGTTGTTGCGTAGAGCAGCGATACAGTCGTAGAGACACTGCCACGAGACTTTGTTATTTGGGTGTTGTATTTAAGGTCTTCTTATACAGCTCAGCTGTAGCATGCAGTCCATCCGCAAAGTCCAGTCCAGTGTTTGATCATTTAGGATCCGGTAAAAGTCCAAGTCACGGAGCTTTGCATGAAGCTTCGATAACACCGCATGTCACAGGGTGCCTTCGAAAATGTCCAATTGGTTTGACAACATCATTTTCAGCTTTTTGGCGCACTCGATCAAGCTCAATATAAAGTGGTCAGAGCGGCCGGCTGCGTTGTTTCTGAAAGTTACTCTCATGGTGCATGGCTGCGCTTGGAATGTCAGTCCAGTCACTCATTGCGCTGGTCACTGCTAGGCCAAAAAGCGCGATCCAGCCATGTAATGAATGATGCGTGACACATGAGACCAACTTGAGACATCTTTGTCCAGCCCGCCGCCGGCGTATAAGGATCGTAAGCGAGACCGATTCCCTTGTACGTCCACAAGAGTCGCGCGATGTTGCCGCGATGCCAGCCACGCAGCAAATCTATGCATGGACACCTATGCGTAATTATATAAGCGACGCTGACGAACTTAGTTCCAAATTATTGCATGAATCAGTACCGGTCGTCGACTGAATCAGTACGACATCCTGATCACGGAAGTTGGATTCTTATGTCCGTCCGACGCTCCATTCTTGAGTGCATGAGTGTCTTAAGCCTGCACCGCCAGGTGATTTGCGAGCATATCGGCAACGGAAATAGCCGGAGCGACAATGCAAGACGGCGGATGTATGTATTGTGGTTTTGAAATGTCCAAAGACAAGGTTGCTGTCTTTCCGCAAGGTACAGGAAACTAGCTAAACTGGAATTAAACCGGAACACTCCGAAATCGTCCGCCGCTATGAAGGGAATTTTTACTACCGGCCACTTTCCGACCACTTTGTCGATGAGCATACCCGACTTGAGATATCCTGTGGGCTCCAGCGATTCCAGGGCCGTTTTGCATGTGCCGTATTCCTGCATGAAGAACACGTCACATCAACAGAAGGCAGGATCCTTGATGTCGTCGGGCTTGCACTTTGACCCGGCCGCACGGCTCTGTCACAAACATTCCAATACACTCGATCACGATAATGTTATACGTCAGTAAATGTGCAAATAGCCCAGTAATTCCTGCTCTTGGCTGGCGTTCAAGAAACTCAGATCACCCTAGAAGAATGTTCCGCCGCGGATCTGCAAGTCTTGTCACAGTCTTGTCCGTTCTGTCTCTCCTGCAACAGCAACGAGCTTAAGCACGTTTAAAAAACAGGAGGAAAATGGCAATGGATACATTTTGTGATGCCCACCTTTCGCGTGGAAGGCTCTCTTTCAGAGGGGGACGCATGCGGATCCGTACTTTCCGTACTTTTTGATTGTGAGCTCGTGTCCCACAACGTGGACTTTGTAATCATGACCAGGCTTCTCATTATCGTCCGACCAGACCACTTGGAACATGCTCCCCGGTCCGCAGATCAGGTTCGGCTGGCAGGAAGTGCGCCCTTTGCCTAGTAGACACACCGTCTGAAACAGCTCCTCCGGCTCAGCAAATGGACGGTCCCTGGGATAGCTCGTGGCGGCCTTTTCTTTGCCAAACCCCGGATCTGCAACTTGGAGCTCGCAAAGCGGCATCTCCGCCAACAGTTCCGCCATGTTCCGGTTCCGGGGAGACGCCTTGGCGCCGGCGGAAGCAGTACAAGTGACGGACGTCAGGTGCAACCGACGCTCGTCATTCCACCACCCCCCTGGCGGCTCGTAAGATGCGTAGCGAGAGGGGACTTTTAGAAGGGCGCCCCAGACTGTCATGGTTCTTTGAGTACGAGGAAAGAGTAAGAATGAGAAGATTGACAACCTGCGCTGGAAAGATGGCTGCAGTTGAGTGGCGTTGAGTGGCAGCTAGGTAACGAACCCTTCTGCAGATATGTCAGCCCTTCGTGCACAAATCCTTTAAACGCTGACAAGGACTGCGAGCCCGATCCAGGACGGCGAGAGTGAAGGGGGGCTGTCTGTCTAGCACTTGTCTAACTCTTGATGATGTGACTGAATTTGGCGGAGAATGAGGGTTGTCTGTCCAGGTCTGTCAAGTGACTAGCTGGGATCGAAGCAGAACAGGCTGTCTGTATTCTAGTCCTGTCAGGTTTCAATGATGTGACTAGAAAAATGGACCGCAGGCAACACCGAACCTTATGCAACTTATGACATCTATAAAACCCCAGACCAATTCCCACCCGTCTCCCGGGCACTGAATTTCGATAGGAAGTGCATCTACATCTGGCTGGCCCTGGAAATCCGAACACTCCGCTTTGTCTCCCGTACACGGCTGCCGGTTCGTGCCGGTCAAAACCCAACCCCTCAAGCGGTACGTGACTCTATGCGACGGCCGCCCCCAAGCCGAAGCCAGCATCCGCTGGCCCGCTCCTGGGATTGTAGCTGCTGAAGTTTGCTTCCTCAATCATGAACAGCAAATAAACCGAAAAAGCTTAAGAAGATGGTGATACCCCAACATCATTGTTCTTGTCGTTTTTTGTCTCCCTTCCCTGATTTTGAACCGAACTGCATTGATCTGAAGCCGCGCTTCCCTACGCTGCAGCTGACTTCGATAGCCACGCGTTGGCAATGTTGACGAGTTCGGGATCAGTACGAAAGCAGATTAAGACTGTGCACGTGTATCGATTCCGTGCCCCATTTTACGAGGACCATTCAACTGCTCCATGTACAGAATTTCCAATTCCGGTCCTGCGACATCCCCGACCAGGGATCCATGCTAGATAGCGAATGTATGTGAAGGCCATAGCATCATAAACTCGCTTCCGTCCCCGCGCAATTTCAAGGAAAAGCACGAGAGTGAGACCATCGTCAAATGCCAAGTGTCAAAGTTTTTGGCTTCGCTGCTCGTTGCACATCTACTCGTTGCTACTATCTTCGACGTGCCACTTTCTGCTCATACGAGATTGAGACATCCCGTTCAATGGGCTCCAGTCAGTTCACCTCTAGGGCCGCCTGCATACGGTGGACAGGACGTCATACAGCCAAAGGCAGCTTCTTTTGACGTCTTGGGCTTGCATTCCGGCCCTGACATAACACCGTCGTCTCAACAAGCCTCTGTCTTGGTGGTATCTCTTTCGGACTTTTCAAAATGTAATCATCAGCTCAGGTTAATCTGCTCTCAACGGGAATCAGGTGATTTCAAATAATGCAAAAGGAGAGCTTGATGGTGCATCATCCAATCTTAACAGACTTCTTTCCGGTTTGTGTCTCTTTCTGCAACAGAAACGCGCTTCAACACCGCTTCAAAACCGAGTCATTCAAAAGAATTACATTCCAGATTCTGATACCCACCTTTCGTTCGACAATTCGTAAATCTCAGAGCGGGACGAATGCGTACTTGCTAATCGTGACCTCTTGTCCAACGATTTGGACACCGTAATCTGGACCCGGCTCCTCATGATCGTCCAACCAAACCACCCGGAACTTGCTACCGGGTTTGCAGACCAGGTTCGGCTGGCAGGAAGTGCGCCCTTCACCCAAGAGACACACCGGAAAGAACTGGTCCTCCGGCTCAGAAGATGAAATGTCGTCCTTGGGAGGGACGCTTTCCGCCTTCTTCTTCTGCGGGTCTGCAACTTGGAGCTCGCAGAGCGGCATCTCCGCCAAGAGTTCCGCCGTGGTCCGGGTCCGGTTCCGGTTCCGGCCAAATACCTTGGCGCCGGCGGAAGCGGTACAGGTGGCGGCCGTCAGGTGCAGCCGACGCTCGTCAGCCCACCAAGGCCTTGCAGGCGGCTCGTAAGATGCGTGGGGCTTGGAAGCGCGTGAGCGCGCTTTCAGGATGGCGCCCCAGAGCGTCATGGTGACGTCTATACCGCGCCGGACGCTTGCGAAATCTCAAAAGCTTTCGCTTGCCCTGGAAAGATCTCTTCAGTTGAGTGGGGACTAGGCTATTCGTACAATCAAGACCTGCGGCGTTCAAGAATGTGTCATGAAAGTTGTTTGAGACTCTCAGAGACACCATCCTGGCCCAATTCGGATCAGCACAGGCCGAGTTGCCAGACAGTTCGTGTCGTTACCGTCGCGCGCGGCCGCGTACCAGTCTGGCCAAACCCTGAACTTGTAAACCCTCGGCGGTACGTGACTTGATTGCGGCCGCGCGGCCGGCGCACCGAGCCGCGGCCAACATCCGCCGGCGCGCACTTTGCGGTTTGACGTATCAAGAATGTCGAAGTCAGTAGCTGACGCACCTCATATTCAGCTCAAGCTGGACTCTCGTTCAAGCTCTTCCAAGAACATTTCGCGCTTTCGCATCTGAACAAACTCTTCATCAGCATGGCCCTCCGCGCGAGCTCAGCCCCTCGCCTGCTTCGGCAACACGATTCTCCGGCGCAATTAAGCACGTAGACAAGCAAATATTCAGAACTCTTGCAACAAGCGCGACCACCGCGCAGTCGACGGCGCTCGTATGTGAAGTGAGCAAATTTCCATGAGACCGAATTCCTGCTAGGAGCTTCGCGGCACGCAATATCCTGCTTTCAGCACGGGCCGACAGTCGCCCGATTCAATCACGCATGCAGCGGTCATGCAGATACTCGAGGTTGCATAGGCGACGCGTGGCAATCGATCATGATTTCAAATTCAGTATGGCATCACAACGCAATAATCTACGACGGTAAAAGCCGGGGGACTGCCAGTGGTGGAAGAAGGCGGCCAGCTGAATGTATTGTGGACGTAAAGACAAGGCATCCCTTCAGAGACCAGCTTGTTCTCTTTCTTCAACATCACAGGAAACTCGCAGATCAAACATTGAGATAGTGTTATTTAAGATCTTTGCTTTATCGCCCACAGCAGAGCAGCGTGTCACCATGACAATTATCGCCCTTTGGCATTTCTGTTTATGGGCATACGCGAATTGAGGCATTCGGTGCGCTCCAGCAACTCAAGGGCTGCCTGCATGAAGAACACAACACGTCAGCAAAAGGCAGGACTCTTGACGTCGTCGGCTTGCACTTCGACCCAGGCACGGCCCGGACGTTACAAAGTGTTCTGTTGTTTAGCGCTATTTGCGTCAGCGTTTCCCAAGGGGCAAATTGAAACAGCCCAGCATATCCTGCTTTCAATCGACGTTTGAGAAACTCACTCCACCCTAAAAAAAAGCTCTAAGGTGGATCAGCCAGTCTTAATGTCAAAGACTTTTCCGCTCTGTATTTCTTGCAACAGCAACGCGCATCTTCAGGAATCCGGAGCACCAGATCAAACGGCTACGTGTGTCAGTACCCACCTTTCTTTCCTGTAACGCTCGTTCAAAGCGGCCCAACGCTTTTGTGTTTCACGGTGCTAATCTGGAGCTCGTGTCCCACAATATGGACATCGTAATCTTGCCCCGTCTCCTGCTCGTCCAACCAAGCCACCCGGAACATGCTCCCCGGTCCGCAAATCAGGTTCGGCTGGCAGGAAGTCCGCCCTTCGCCCAAGAGACACACCGTCAGAAACTCGTCCTCTGGCTCTGTAGATGAAAATCGGTCCTTGGGAGCGACACTGTTGGCCTTATTCTTCTGCGGCTTTGCAACCTGGAGCTCGCAGAGCGGCATCTCCGCCAAGAGTTCCGCCATGTTCCGGTTCCGGGAAGACGCCTTGGCGCCGGCGGAAACAGTACAGGTGGCGGCCGTCAGGTGCAGTCGCCGGCCCGGGTTAAACCATCCAGGCGCATAAGAAGTATGGCGGTTTGAGGCGCGAGAGCGCGCTTTTAGAATGGCGCCCCAGAGCGTCATGGTTCTTTGAGTACAATGAAAGAGTAAGAATGATGAAGAATAGCAACCTGCCCTGGAGAGTTGGCTGCAGTCGGGTGGCAGCTAGGTAACGAACCCTTTTGCAGACGTCAGCCCTTTAAGCACAACTCCTTTGAACGTCGCTGAAAACTGCGATCCGTAGTTGTTGGAGGCTGTCTGTCCAATAGTGTCTAACTTTTGGTGATGTGACTAGAGTGGGACGCGAAAAGAATGAGAGCTGTCTGTCAAGTTTGGAAGATGTGACCAGGAGTCGAAGCACAAAACTTCGAAGGACTGTCTTTCTAGGCCTGTCACGTGTCAACGATGTGACTAGAAACGAATCGCGGGACAACAACGTAACTTTTGTATCTCATGCAGACTGTCATCAAACCCCAACACATTCCCACCCGTTTCCCGGGCACTTTCAAATATCTGGCAAGCTGGCAAATGGACCTGGAATCACGACCACTTATAACTCCCATCCGAGATACCGCTTTGTCACAAGGCCAAAGCGTAAACGGCCGCCGGTTCGTGCCGGCCAAAACCTAAACTCTCTGCGGAGCATGACTTGATGCCGCCGCGCATTGGCAAGTGGCATCCGCCGGCAAGCCTCCAAGTTTAGCTGCAAAAACTCATTACATGATAGTAGCAGATCAAATGAAGATCGAGACATCCTGTGAGCTCTAGCCTTTCATATCCCCTCTAGATCCGCCTGCATAAGAAGCACACGTCAGGTTAGCAATAGGCACGACGTTCCATTTGTCATTGGCCTTGCGATCTCGCCCTGCGTAACACTTTTTCAAAAAGCGCTGTCCTTGGATACCTCGTTGAGCCTCCCTTTGCCTGAAACTTGAGGACAGCCCAGAAATCTTCTGCCTTTGACCTACTTTTGACGGTGCGTCAGCCCGCCTTGATGCACGGTCGTGACGAAGTTCTGTGCCTCCCTACAACTACCGCGCTTTGAGCACCTTCAAACCCCCAAAAGGAAACTCCAAGAATGGATGGATAAATTTTCTGATACCTGCCTTTCGTGTGAAACGCTCTTTCTTAGAGCGGGGCGCTGTTATACTTCACGTGGCTAACTGCGAGCTCATGTCCGACTATATGGACGTCGTAATCTTGAACCGGGTCCTGATCGTCCGACGAAACGACGCGGAACTTGCTTCCGGGTCCGCAGAACAGGTTCGGCTGGCAGGAAGTCCGCCCTTCCCCCAAGAGACACACCGTCAGAAACTCGTCCTCTGGCTCGGTAGATAAAACATGGTCCTTTTGAGAGCTCTTGCCGGTCTTCTTTTCGAGATTCTGCGGGTCTGCAACTTGGAGCTCGCAGAGCGGCATCTCCGCCAAGAGGTCCGCCGACCTCCGGTTCCGGTTCCGGGGAGGCACCTTGGCGCCGGCGGAAGCGGTACAGGTGGCGGCCGTCAGGTGCAGCCGACGTTCGCAGGTCCACCAACCACTTGCAGGCGGCTCGTAAGATGCGTGGCGATTAGAAGCGCGCGAGCGCGCTCTCAGGATGGCGCTCCAGAGCGTCATGGTGACGTCTATAGAGTGCCGCACGCTTGGGCAATCTCGAGAGATCACAATACCTGCCCTGGAAAGATCTCTTCAATTGAGTGGCGGCTAGGCTATTCGTACAGTCAAGACCTGCGGCGTTCCAGGAATGTGCTTCCTTGTCATGAAATTCTTTTGAGACACCATTTCGGCGCAATCAATATATGAATCAGCACAGGCCGAGCGGTTGCCAGACAGTTCGTGTCGTTACCGTCGCGCGCGGCCGCGTACCAGTGTCGCCAAACCCTGGGCCAAACCCTCGGCAGTGCGTGACTCAAGTTTGCGGCCGCGCGGCGGGCATACCGAGCCGCGGCCAACGTCATCCGCTGGCGCGCACTTTGCAGTACCTTGACCGAACAGGTACTAGAGCTGGATTAAGAATGTCGAAGTGAGTAGCTGACGCATCTTATATTCAGGTCAAGCTGGCTGGCTCTCGTTCAAGCTCTTCCAAGAACATTTCGCGCTTTCGCATCTGAACAAACTCTTCATCAGCATGGCCCTCCGCCCGAACGCAGCCCCTCGCCTGCTTCGACAACTTGCACAGGCACGATTCTTCAGCGCAAGCAAGCACTTAGATAAGCAAGTCATGAGAAATCTTGCAACAAGCTCAACCGCAGCGCCTTCGCCAGCGCTCGTATGTGAAGTGAGCAAAATCTCATCGAACAGTATCTTCGCGGGTAGCTTTGCAGCACGCAACATCCTGCTTTCAGCACGGGCAGACAATAGCCTCAGCACGATCAGGCTGATCCACCAGCGCAGCGGTCTTCTTCAAGACAGCTCTGGGGTTGAGAAAGTGAAAGAAGCAGCAAACCGGCCGGGCCCCAGGGAATTTCAACAGAATTGCGAAAAACCTTCCCCTAAGTGGATGGCAAGCGGGTGGGAGATACTAAAGGTAAAGTCATACACGGGTGGCCGTCCCACAGGGTTTTTTCGTGGAGCTTTTGCTCTTTTAATCTTGGCCACAGGGTTCTAGCTTGTTAAATTGGTGTCCAAAACTGTGCTTGAAAGAAGTCGAGATCGGTTTGGAAAAATACGCAGCTTCGAAAAGCAGGTTCTCGGAGAATATAGCGGTGCTAAAAAGGATGATTCGTCGATTTCAAGCCGACTTTTGGTAGGCTTAAAATGTGGTCAGTCCCTCTAAGGTCTTGAATATGTACAGTGAAAAGTGAGATCCACACTATAAACCACAGCCCGCTTTACAAAAAAAGTTAAGGTGTTGGAGATCAAACTTCAAGGCCAAGGCGTTCTTAAACCCGCGGAGTTTAAGGCCGTTTCGGGCACAGGCCCCTGCTTTGAGACCAAAGCGGTCTTGAATGGGAGCTCTCCGACCGGCCTTAAACCGACAGGGAAGAACCACTGGGGTTTAAGTCCGTCTTGGTCTCAGCCGACAAAACAACTGGGGAATTCTAGTGTCCAGTCTTCCATCTCTGCCGGTCGCTGTTTCCTGCCAATTTCGTTGCTCTTCAAGCCGTCTTTGTTCAAATACCAACCAGTGAAAAAGAGACAGAGGACGCATAATAATCCATTCACTTTATTGAGCGCTTTCAAATTCAAGCTTTTCACCTTCATGTCTTACTCCTGTGGAATGCAGTTGCTCGTGGCCTATGTGGTATGGTGTGGTGTGGCGGGGGGCGTCTTGTTCGGCTTCATACAGCTGACCGAAGCGTATGTCAGCGATCAATTGCCCAAGGAGGTAAGCTCCGGACTTAGTTTCGATTCTAAGTGCTATGATGTGAGTGGTTCCTACAGCCCACTGTACTATCTATCTGTTTGCGGACCGCTTAGGAAGCGGCCAAAAGGTAGGTTTCAGCAATGAGGATCTCGAATCCAAGACTGACTCAGGTGTTACGACAGTATCTATTCTCACCTGGACCCACTTAAACAAGCGCCGAGGAGGCTTTTTCTACCTAAAGCCGAAGTGGTTGAGGACCACAATGAATACAGAACAGCGCTCAATTTGTCCCTGATCCAATGAGCTGACAGTCTCAGTCCATCACGAGCAAACTCTCGGGGCCGCTCGTTTGCAATTTAGAAGCCCAGCAGTTCGCTAGAAGTTTCTCTCAAACGCGCTGAAGCACCGCTCAACCTATACACGCACTAGATTCTTCATTCTCTCCTTCTTCGGGCTCCTTCGACGGGGCGGACGCTTGTGACGCCACGTGCAGATCGACAAGACCTTCGATCGCGGCAGCCAGGTCGCGCCTTTCCAAGAAGAACAGCTCCGAATGCCACGTGTCGAGCTAAAGAAGGAAGCCGCGGACCTCGTGCGGGCCGTGGCACCCCTGTACAATCATGGGCGGCGCCTCTCGTTTGTGGTCGGGGCGGAGGGTGCCGGGAAGACGACACTCCTTCGGCAGGCGCTGCTGGATCTGAAAGCGACCGGGGAGATGGACGGGGTCATCTATATCGACAACCTGACGTCAGTAGACGACTTCTGGGATCGTCTTGCAAAGGCACTCATTGGCCGCGGGAGACTTGACAACGGCATGCTAGCAGCGCGCTTGAAAGGTAGGGGCCGATCGGTCCGTCGCACTCGGTCACACTCCGTTGCATGTTTCTCACACAACCTCGACTTTCTATCAGCTGCAAACAGCTTACTAGAATCAAGAAATTGTTTGTCGTCATTTTTCCGGATCCAAAGGGATTTCTCCCTGTACTAGTAATGGTCTTTCAGAATGCCACTCGTGGATATTGATTTTCTGAGATGAAATCGTTGACATCAACACATGCAAAACGCTAACCCTACGTCCTCTCCCAGGCTGGTGCGGCAAAGTGGATGCGGCGTTCCAAAGTGCATGCTTTCGGTACCGTAAGAGGACGGGCAAACTTCCGGTCGTCGTGGTCGATGCACTCACAAGCCGGGACTTCTTTGAAAACACCGCCGCCACGTCTCAGCTCTTCCGTACTTTTGAGCAATGGAACTACGGGTACGCACGGGTCGTCTTGGTACTGGACGGCTTCGCTATGGACCTTGTAAGAGAAGGTGAGTTCTACGGCGAGGAAGAAAAGCCCCCCGTTCAAGAAGCTGACAGCTCGCTAACCGAAGACGGTTCAATCTTTTCTTTTGAAGGATCGAGTTCCGGTCCTTTCTGCTGGCGCATTCTGACGTTGGTTAATGTGCATCAGACACTTGTGAAACGCTGAGTTGAAGTCGGAGCGCTTGAGTGTCTCTTCGAAAGCTTATGGAAAAGTCATCAAGCTTTTAAAGATCAGATCACGTGTCCCCGGTTGGTCTGTAAAAGAGCTTCGAGCATAGCAGTCTGGTACGTGCTGTTGCTAGGCATAATCTTGAGGAAACGGTTTGAATTAAGAAGCATTTGCTCCGCATTGAACGCTCTGTATCATTACGCAGCAGGTCAGTACCCTCTGCCGAGTCAGAAGTCGGGGAGATATTCGTCTTGCTTGATGGATTTCAGGAACCAAGCTTTCTTTCAACCACGTTGATGAAACGCTACATAGTTCAGAAGCTTCTGCTTCTAGAGTCACCCAAACGTACTGGCGCCTGCCCGGTTCCCAGTTGTGTTTTCAGCGGTAAAGAAGCTTACTTTTGCCCACGGAAAGTGATCCCTTCCGTAAAATCAAGGACAACCTGTACATTTACAGACCTCAGGCACTACTTTTGCCAAGGAGCCGTCGCTCTCGAGGTCGGAGAGGCTTCTGCGCCCGAAGTCGCGCGCTTCCTGCAGCCGACACTCACGGAGCGCGAGGCCGCGTTCGCCGCGCGCTTTCTCGGCGGAAACCTCCAAACCCTGGCGGATAGCTTACGGACTCTCGCAGGCTTCACCGGAAGCCCCGACTTCCAGACGCGTGAGGCTCAACGTCCTTAACCGCAACAATAGTTTCAGCCTCGCCTCTCGAGGCTCTCATCATTGATGTCGTCTCCAACATCTGCTCTTCGCTGACCTTTTCGCCGCTCTGCAGAAATGAAAAGTGGCATGCCAATCAATCTTAACTGCTTTGCGTGCCAAATCAGCCAAATCACCGGATTCATGTTAGATCACGACTTGGTTTCCGCTGTCTTGTACAGGTGTCATCAACTTTGTTCTGGAGGAGGGAGTGCGACGCTGCGGGGCTTTGGGCGCGGAGTGGACTGTGACGGTTCCAGACGGGCCGATCAAGCCGGGAGAGTTGCCCTTGACCTTCGAAGATGCGAACAAGGTAAGGTTTGAATCTCAATGCTGTCAAGGGCCAATGCAACGTATCTGTTGAACCCAGGGATAATTTACAGATCTGCAGCATCCATTGTCTGATCCTTTAAATGCCAAACGAAAGAACGTGCCGCTTCTTTCTGGAAGCTTGAAGTTCCTGCCTTGGATATCGATGAACAATGCAGCTGAGTCAACTCAAGTCTACTAGCTTACCGGTTTTTTCTGTCCAAAGGCACTTGTAACTGTCTCCCAAAGAACCTCTCTGTGGATTATCTTCAGGAAGCGACGGCCCTACTGGAGCTGGCACGCGAAATGGATCTGCAGCCAACGGGATGCCTGGCGCCGCGTCAAGTGACAGAAGTGCTCGCGCGCACGCAGCCCCACGGACTGACGGTGAAGCTGCTTTTAAAATCCGGGCTCCTTTCTGAGACGTATCCCGTTGGAAAGTTCTACAGAAAGTTATGCTTCAGCAACAGCATCACGCGCTCCTTTCTCCAGCTACTACGAGATGAACGAGTCGAGGGAATAGACTAGTTGTAGAAAAGGACAGAGAACCATTTAATTTTCTGCCCTTTTAAACAAGTAACACTGAAGGGCTTTACCGTAGTACCCGTGAGTTCAATCACATATCCATGATGATCGAAGCAACTTCAGTTATCAATGGGTAGCCTTGTGAGAGGGTCGTCAACTATTCTTCATTGGACGGCCTTTTGTCGCTATACTGGATAATCTTTACCAGTGGCCAACACCGCGGATATGCGAATCTGCGCTTCGAATATACATCGTTTATGATTATCAGGCGTACTCTAGTCGCTCATCATCAGTCAGCTTTTTCTCCACTGAAAGTAAAAACTGCAGATGCATGATGTCGCGTACTCTGACGATGTGGATTGCCAGCCGATGCACGCATATCCGACTGTTCCGCTGGAGTGCACTCAATCGCGTCGGGCATATCATCGTTGACGATCCTCGGCAAGTGCAGTGACCGCGCAGCGCGGACGCATGTCTGACGGTATTGTGCGAGGAGACCCATTCCGAGTCAGCATCTAGGCCGAGCGGCCGCGGTTGCCAGACAGTTCGTGTCGTTACCATCGCGCGCGGCCGCGTACCAGTCTGGCCAAATCCTGGGCTAAACCCTCGGCGCGCGGTGCGTGACTTTGGTTGCGGCCGCGCGGCCGGCGCACCGAGCCGCGGCCAACATCCGCCGGCGCGCACTTTGCAGTTTGACCGAACAGATTGTGCCAGGTGATAATCCTATAGAGCTGAATTAAGAATGTCGAAGTGAGTAGCTGACGCACCTCACATTGGGCTCTCGTCCAAGCTCTTCCAAAATATGACGCGCTTTCGCATCTGAACAAACTCTTTATCAGCATGGCCCTCCGCCCGAGCTCAGCCCCTCGCCTGCTTCGGCAACTTGCACAGGCACGGTTAACGTTAACGTTCTCCGCCGCAAGCAAGCACGTAGACAAGCAAGTCAGAAGTCTTGTAACAAGCTCAACCGCCGCCCTGCATTCGACGGCGCTCGTACGTAAAGTGAGCAGAGTTTCATCAGACAGTATCTTCGCGGGTAGCTTTGCAGCACGCAATATCCTGCATTCAGCACGGGCAGACCATCGCCTCAGCACGATCAGGCTGATACACCAGCAAAGCCGTCTTCTTCAAGAGTCGGGCGATGGAAATTTGGGAAAAGGCTCGGAATCTGGACGCAGGGGCTTTGATCAAGCTGGAGAGAGGACTGGAAAGGCTGCTCTTATAAAGGGGTTTCTCGCGAGCGTATTGGAGGCACTTGGGGATCTCCTTGTACGGGTCGCCTTCACACAGCTCTTCATGAAAGCATCAGCTTCTTTGTTTGTCAGGCACAGCCTTCTAAGCTTGTTGGTTCGTGTTAGAGACTCGTTTGAAAGCGACTGAGGAGAAATAGATGAAAAAAATAAGGCAATTTATTTCATTACCCTGGCCGAGACCCTCGATGGGCAGCTTTGGTGCTAACGAGGATTAAGTGTGAGATAGCAAGCCAGCTTTTACGAACCTTAACGCGTGGGTCAGTCACGGTATGTTCAATGAGCTTGAGTCTTCTAAGCGTTCCCTGGTCCTCCACAGCGTTCAATAAGGTCATCCGTCTTTTCGATACCGTTTTTGTTCACATGCCGCCCACACAGGACGCAAATAATCCGACTTGCTTTTGGCTCCCGGAATTCTTCTCGTTGTCGGTATCAAACGAATCTTGTTTCATGCAGCTACTTATAGGCGGTTTGATCGGGGTGGTGACCATCCTCGTTGGCTCCGTGGAGCTGACGCACGCTTACGTCAGCTACCGATTGCCCAGAGAGGTAAGCTCAAAGGGTCTGGCTCCTGACGCTCCGTTATCGGACGTCCCCCATTGGACGCCGCTACAACTCATGAGACCCGTGCAGAAGCTGGTATTTCTACCGCTGGTAAAGGCGGCCAGTGGGTCGAATGTTGCACCGGTTTGGCGTACTTGCTGTCGGTGAATCGCCACCACATATCTCACGTGGACCTTTTGTCGAGGAGGCCTCGGCCGTCCTAAGCCGAAGTGGTTGATATACAGAGCTTTCTTTAGACAAAAACTGTTCGATCTGCTGATGTTTTGTTTCATTGAGTCGGTATGTCTCCTTTTGGATACGCTGCAATCTCCGTTGCTCACTATCCATTGTATATCAAGCTCAGCAGCAAGGAATTCTCCTCGAAAAATCGCGCTAAAATGCCCCCGCTCAACATAAGCATCAGCACTCTTTATCGGCTGCATCCATTCATGACAGTCCTCTTCAACGGGTCCGCTCGTGACGCCACTTGTAGCTCGACGAGACGCTCAACCGCGGCAGCCACGTTCCGCCTCACCCGGAACAAGAGCTCAGACTGCCACGTGTCGAGCTGGAGAACAAAGCCGCGGATCTCGTGCGATCCGTGGAATACGGCATCAGGAGTAAGCATCCCCGGCGAGACCTTTCGCTGGTGGTCGGGGCAGAAGGAACCGGGAAGACGACACTCCTGCGGCAGGCAACTCTGGATCTGAAAGCGACCGGGGATTTGGACGGGGTCATCTATGTTGATAAGGTGAAGACGGTGGACGATTTCTGGGGTCGTTTTGCGAGAGCCCTCATCAGACGCGACAAATTTGGCAACGACTTCCTAGCGGCGCGCTTGCAAGGTAGGGCCTGCCGGCGTCGCGCAATGAGTCACTCTAACTTGATTTTTCGCCTTAATAATGATTAAGCAGAACATTCTTGGCAACCTCTTCAGACATTTCGAGGACGATTTCGGTGTCACACTTTTCAAAGGTAAAGAGGATAGCGCCGAAAAACAGTCGGAACAAAAGTTTGGAGTTGGTTGTAAAGGACGCTTTATCAATCAAGATCTACTGGGTTCCGAATATTGGTACGTCATCTTGGACCGTGGACCTCCCTTTTCCCAAAGACGTGCTTTCAGAGAATCCCATAGTGCTGCTCTCTGAAACCGTTTCTTGCAAGCTATTCTATCTCAACCCTATTAAGGAAAAAGTTTTGGCTGCTAACCTGGCTAAAAACGAGACTTAGTCTCAGGTCATTGGAGACATGCGGTAATCTACCCTGCCCCTACGCTAGCTATAGCCCAAGTCTGGTTATTGAACACATAATCATTCTTTAACCAGCCCATAATTATCCCTGATTAACGGCCAAAAACCCCTGTCTTTCCTCTTCCAGCGAGGGGCGAATGGGCAATAGAAGACTTGTTTGAAGCCGCGTGCGACCGGTACCGTGAGCGGACGGGCAAACTTCCCGTCGTCGTTATAGATGCGGTCTCCGGCCGTGACTTCTACGAAAAGGAGTCCACCTCGGGTGACCTCTTGCGTACGTTCGACCGCTGGGCGAATGACACGCGAGCACGTGTCGTCTTGGTAGTGGACGGCTTTGCTCTGGGCCTCGTTTCGGAAATATGTAAGTTTTACAGAAACAATCACGAGCACTTTTTTTTCCAAAATACTGACTTTGCATCGTAGTAGGGCCGTCTCAGCTGATCTTTCATCTTTAGAGTATCTCAGCGGCGCTGTATCGCGTCCTGTGGCTGTGCCTGCGCCGCTCGATCGGAGGTTGCTCCGTTGGATTCGTGGCGGTCGGGTGTTCAGCTCTTGTTTACAACTGAAATTCACTTGAAACCAAAAGACAAACTGTATCCTTACAGACGTCAGGCGCTACCTCTGCGACGAAATCGCTCTCGAGGTCGAAGAGGCTTCCCCGTCCGAAGTCGCGCGCTTCCTGCAGCCGACGCTCAGGGCGCGCGAGGCCGCGTTCGCCGCGCGCTTCCTCGGCGGAAACCTCCAAACCCTGGCGGATAGCTTACGGACCCTTGCAGGCTTCACCGGGAGCCCCGACTTCGAGAAACGCGGGCCTTCTCTAACCTTCTTAGGAGCCCATAATGTGGTCCTCTTTTTCTTGACACGTGGTCCTTCTTGTTGGCAGACTGATGAAAAGTGTCTGGACTTCTGACGTCCTCCGCTTAGCCATCCCGGCTTTCCCGGGGTTCGTATACTTCTTTCGATGAGAGGCTTCATTCTTTGATTTGTGTGGTCCATAGAATGGCATGCCAATCAAACCACTGGCTTAGTCGCACCAATCAGATGCGGATTGAATACCTATTGCTGCTTTCCCTGTCTGGGCACGACTGGCGTTCCGTTTTCCTTGTACAGGTGTCATCGAGTTTGTTCTCGACGAGGGAGCGCGACGCTGCGAAACTGTGGGCGCATATTGGAGGGAGAAGGTTCCAGACGGGCCGATCAAGCCGGGAGAGCTACCCTTGACCTTCGAAGATGGGAGCAAGGTAAGGTTATCGGCTTTGCCTCCGCCCTACAACTGACCTTGACGGAGTACAAATGAGTGAGGTTCAAAAGGCTGGATGCCTTTGGCTTCGGAAGTTAGCCAACTTAAACCTCGATGATGCCAAGGGCGGGTGCAACGTATCCGTGTCATTTCCATATATTTAGGCTGTCAATTGTCGGATTTTCTGAATATCAGACTGGATCAACGGCGCGGCTTCCTTCTGAAAGCTGGACATTTGCTGCCTTCGAAACGAAACCAGCCGAGTCGACTCGGATTCTTATAGCTTGCGGAAGATCATTTTCACCGACGTTTGTAAGCGTCTCCTAAAGGACCACTCTGTGAGTCTCTTGCCTTCAGGAAGCGAAGGCCCTACTGGAGCTGGCACGCGAAATGGATCTGCAGCCAAACGGTTGCCTGGCGCCCGATCAAGTAACAGAAGTGCTCGCGCGCACGCAGCCCCATGATCTGACGGTCGAGCTGCTCCTTAAAAACGGGCTCCTTGTCGAGACGAGTACTGATGGACGGTTTTACTTAAAGCTACGCTTCAGCAACGGCATTATGCGCTCCTTTTTCACGCTACTACAAGACAAACGAGTCGAGGGAATTGATTAGCGGTGCAAAGTACAGAGGATCAATCTCTGCTCTTTAGCACAAGTAAGCATTGAAGGGCGTTTCCATACCAGTCCAACTTGAGACTTCCATGCTGATGCGAAGCAGCTTCTGTTGACAGGACGGTAGCTTCGTGAGAAGGTCGTCGGCTATTCTTACATAGGACAGCCTTCTGTCGCTCCACTGCATGATCGTTACCAGTCGCAAGACTTGCGGATATGCGGATATGCGGATCTGCGCTTCAGTATTCGATTGATCATGAAGGTTGGACGTACTCTAGCCGCTGATCAGCAATCAGCTTTTTTTTTCTCAAAGAGGGGAAATCGCAGATGCATGATGTTGCACGTCCGACCATATTGTGAGCTGCCTGGCAGCCCATGCACCTCTGTCGGCGTGTGCCGCTGGGTTGTATACTCGATCGCCGGCGTCGGACATATTCTCGTCTGGCACGGTTGAGGATCCTTGGCAAGTGCAGTCTAACCGCGCAGCGTGCATGCATGTATGACGGTATTGTGGAGATCAAATCATAGACATCAACTGAAATTGCAAGCAAGTTGGGCAGTAAGGTACGCTTGCAAACGCGTCAGATGGTAATTTTTACAACGTTCGGACAACAAGAGAGATTGTCATGTACAGGAGAGTTTCTCGTGTTGCACTATCGCCATCCAACGGTTGCCCGAAGCATGCAATCAAAACCCGAGTGCAAGCTTAGACAAGTGTAGCACATGAGCGGTTAAGCCGCAGCTGAATAGCTAGTACATGAGCAAAATAGTGACTGCATGAAGAGAGAAGGCATCCCTGAGCGACTCACGCCAAGAGTTGATTGTGCAGAAGGAGCGGCATCTTGACCTTTACCTGGTTCCAAACTGGTCCGTTTAGGACCAGGTCCGATCCTGGCTCGGGATAGGCAACGACGATGAAGCTGAGCTACCCTTGGTTAAAAAATAAGTACTGTGGCGGTGAGAGTATTCGAACTCTTGTGCATTACAAGGTTAGATCAAGCTAGATGTTCTAGCTAGTCCGATCCTTATGTCACACGACCGTGCAAGATAGAATTGATACATTGGGCCGTATGCATATGCAATGCATGATTGCAGATTATTCGGAACATTCCTTCAGTCCTTGACGGAAGCTGCATGTGACGAGTAATGTTCCTGATAATGAACGAAGCTACACAACCTGCTTGCCAATCTTGAGGAACCTGTAATTCGTCAACTCGTATCTGAGCTTATCAATATAACTTATCAGTGGATCGGAAGGACTGCCCAGCCCCATGTAGATTCGTATCGTCAGAGAAACATTTGCCAAGTACCTTGAAGGCTGTTGTTTCGATCCGAGAAGAGTCTTTGTTCTGCCCTACCCCCCGTATCTTTCAGCCAACTCCGGTGGGGGGAGTTCGAGCATGATCTGCGGGTCAGCTTGTAAGTGCTGCCTGATAGTGGTGCGTCTATCAGCCAGGAACGTGTGGTCCAAGAAGCTGGCGTAAGCCTCCGGCGACAGGTTCTGAGCCGCAAGCACACTGAAGACATAAGTTTGAGAACGGCAGTTAGAGATGGTCTTGTTGCTGAAGGCAAGACGAGACCACCCTCTTTTGCTCCTGTTTCTCCAGAATGTCGATTCAATACGACGCAGCATCTGCTTGCTCGAGTAGCCAGGCTCAGGAGAAAGACGAGACTAAACTGCGACAAGCCTCTCAACATGCACGACGACGAAATAAAGGTGAGTGGAAATCACAGCCAGAGGCACAAGTTCCGGCACGGCTATATAAGCTCTAGGAGATAGGTCCTTGGCCCTTACCAGTGCCGTAGGTAAGTCCGACATGGAAGCACGTCATCAACCCAGATCCGCTGGATTCCAAAACGGCCGTACCGTCGTTCGAACTCCTCCTCGCTACCTGTACCGAAATCGGAAATTGAAGGGACGGCTTGAAACACGCAGAGCACCAAAAGGGGGACGAAGGCCATGGTTTGCGAAAAAATGCTGGAGCTCCAGGCCCATCAGTCAGAACTATCAAAAGCAACGCCGTCATGAAATTGTTTGCGGAAAGATGACATTGTGGAAACGTCTTGAATGCGGAGGGAGCTCGCTATTCACTCGACATGGGAATGCCGCAATTCACAACTTGCTTTGAACGGCTTCCCTACTTACACGATCGCAGTGTCTGCGGTGCAGTTTTTGGAGGGCGGTTTACCTGCCTTTGCAGCGTACTTGGCGGTACTCCTCGTCGCTATACCGGCTGCAAACCACCTGCGTATCGAAACACGGCCACGGACAGATAAGCGAAGTCAGGAAACCCAAAGTTGTGGACAGAAAAAGCGCGCTGTATGGCCGGATGCAGACGACAGTGCCCATGCCGAATTGCTTATGAAAATCTTGTATCAGAAAGCGCAAAAGGAGAAACCACATGCATCTGAGTAACCCCTCGCACATGCTTCAGCAGACGCCTGACTGAGTCAGACTTGTACAGCTGCGCGTATTCTTTCGATTGCGTTACTTCTTGAGTCAAGACCTCACCGCTGGCCTGAGGCTGGTCGAGCCGACGCTTTGGGGATAGACTCTAAGGAAGCGGAACTCGTGCTCCCGCTCGATAAAGGCAGGAACCTGGAGTTTGGAAAAAACGGAAGGATAAAGGGACGAATGAGAGAGCGCCAGGCCCGGACAGGCACAACAAATCGCTGACGACAAGCCTTGACGTCCGCATTTACCTAGCATGCAAACGCAGGTTCTTAAGGTGATCCAAGCGATCGAGGGGCTAAGATATTCATCGGGATAGATTTTCGGGAAAGGCAATCCATTGCGCAACCGGTGTATCTTCGAGCACTGCTCTCTTGTTCGATCAAAACAACAGTAGCTATTACTTCTGCTTAGCAAACGGGGATGGAAAACGCGGCTCCATGACTTGCCAATCTTCTGAAGGACCATTCAGCTTACCTCAGAGATATCGATCTCAAACATGGTGACGACGATCGACTCCCCTCTGCATGGTTCAACGCTCAAGCTCGACATCTCCTGCAAATATCAAGGCGCCGCCATGTCTCCTTATCATTGCGTTAGTTGGAGGCCTTAAAGAACGTACGACCCATGAAATCTGAACAATAAACAGATTTCCTTTTTTCGTGTTCCACACACTGTGACAGGAGAGACACAAATGGCGCATGGTACGAGCTGAGGCCCCTCCGCATCATTGAAGGCCTTGTAACATGGACCCACGTATAAGGTGTTGCAAGCCCCTCTTTGGTCACATACATTTCTGCTGTTCAGGGGGCGAAAACGACTTCGCATTAGATGTTTGAAAGCGATCCTGCGGACGCTCTTACCCTAGTCTCCAGGTTGGCTATGCCCCTGACCAGGAAAACAGGGGCCACATGTGCAAACACCCGCCGAAAGCCGTCCAGGCGAGCCACTCGAAAGTTTTGCAGGTCCGGAAAAGTGTACTTAGCGCTCCTTACTGTGATTGGGAGGACAGAGGTTGAATGACCGTGGATGACAAGCAGAGTTTAGGACTCAGCTTCTCCGTGATGATCAATGTTCCTAGTACACATTCCTGATGTGACTTTCAAGCGCAGATGAGAAGATTCTGCGTGTGAGAAGCTTTTAGGAAGATATGCAGGGGGCACCGCCTCCAAGACGTACGTCGCTGTGATGTATTCCGCAGACTTATTTGAAACTTGTGGAATCCTTGGCAAAACCGAACACAATTTCTTATGCTTGCTCTGGGACAAGTCTGATGGTGACACACGCTTTTGACAACTATTGGACCATTCCTTTGAGGGCAATGGTTCTTTCGGAGGCAGGGTGAAAGGAAAGAACACTTACTTGAAAGCAGAGAACCGAAGCCAACAATGGACAGGAGCCCGTCCGAGTCTGCCAGGTGCTCAAAGTCCTTCGGCTCATTCAATTCCGTGTCTGTGCAACCAGATGAAGACAATCTCAACACTTGGTTGGGGAGAACAAAGAGTGTCAAGCCACCAAGATGGCACCACTAGTTCCATTCACTTACTAGTGGTACACCAGCATAGCGAGTGTGCCGGCCCTCAGCACTTGATCCAGGCTACATGCTGAACTGCAAATAACCTTCATGAGTAAAGGTGGTGATGGAGCGTTAGGAGAATGCTTTGTTTGAGCATAAAATGAATGCAGTCGCCCCTTTGTCTTTGCACTAGGGCATTGCTTTTAGTGCAAACAGTTGTCTCCCTGTGACACCCAAAGTTGCATTCAAGGCTCACCTGAGACCAGGTCACTCACGGATTGCCCTTCCCTCGGCCCCCTGGCTGATGGATAGAGAACCTTATTCCGCTTCACAAGCATTCCTTCTCTGGCCCCTGATTGTTGTATGAAGATGCTAGACTTGTCTGTGTTTGTGAAGAGGCAATGCCTCTGTTGGTGGTGCAAAGCCTGATGCCCTCTCAAAGTTGCGTGCTTAAAAGTCATCAAGGGGAAGGCTCTTAATGTACAATGCTGCCTTGAGAGCTGCAACATCCTCAATTGCTGGGAGACATGCTTCTGAACAAACGTGGCCATGCTAGGTAGTAATCAAACGCATGCAGCACAGGTTCCTGAATGCTTTCGATCCGCCTACTGAAGTTTCGCTGCCCGCCACCACAGCTGTTGATCAAACTTGTTTTTTCCAGACGGAGATCGCTGCAATCTCAAGAAGACGGTAGTGAAGCCCCTTGCTCATGTGAGGTGGAATGCCTACAGGATCATGGCCGTCACAGTGCTGATCCTGCAATTCGCATGCTCAACTTGAAGCCTCTTGAAGGGCTCAAGATTGCAAAATTGAAGAGCAGCTAGAGGCTAGCTCTGAGCAAAGAATCTGTGCATCCTGCTGTCGTTTTGGACACCAGGGCAAGTCAAAAACGCTGTGTGGAGAAGCAGCGCCTCGCAAGTTCCACCGGGTGACGAGGTGCTGAAGGAAGCGCCTCGGAAGGGGCCTGTGCCGTACAGTGAACTTTTGAAATTAGGGTTTGGAAAGCTCTCGAGTTGGCTGAAGCCTGCACTGCTGTACAGCCTTGGGTACTGTAGCTGCATGATTGATGCTTGATCACGATGATGGCAGAAGCAACCACGCCAATGGCGCCCTTGCCCAGCCTGGCAGAGCCTGGCAGAGCCTGCTCGTTCAGCCGCGTCTGATAGAAGCTTCTCTGCAAAACCGTAGTTGGTTCTAAGATCAGGGTGGAGTAGAGCAATTGCAGGACCGGACGAAGCATGGAAGCAGTTTGCCCCAATTGAGTCCTCACCAAGAGGTTTCGGGGATCAGCCATGCGGTGCATCTTGCCTCAGGCCTTGTGGCCAGAGGCTCCCCCTGAGCACGCCGTCACGTGTGTTCTTGCATCGTCTGGATGGCGTTCCATTTGGACGGGGGCTGCTGATGGTGGCATTCTGAATTGGCGGGTGGAAGGAGAGGTGCTTGATCTAAACGAGGGGCCAAATGATGGACATGCACAGAAGGTAAGGGGTTGACCGGATGATGACCCTATGCTGGAAAGCATCTTAGAGGTGGCTTGCAAGGATCCAATTTTGCTGTTGCAGACTCAGCATTGTTGCTCATGGTTGTCATTGCACGTACTGATAGCTTCTTCGTTGCTTTTTTGCAAGAAGATCTGAAGGGTTGCTTCTTCCTGAAAGGGGTTTACCTCCCTTCTTTTCACATCAGCCAGCATATCAGCCTGCGCCATCTTCTGTTGCAAGGACAACCAAATCTTCAGCTCAACTGCTAAATCAGGCAAATCACAGGGCGCGGATTGAACTCTGCTTCAGACCAAAACCTGGCACTCAAGACGTCAAACTTGCTAAATAATTCCATAATGTCCGCGTTATGCAGTCTCTCTGGCCAGTGGCAATGCTCTGCGGCCACTCCGCGGCCATCTCAGCCCTGGCAATCTGCCAACCTTCGGACGGTTCCGACAGCGCCGGCACAGACACCCGCCCCCCGCGCCGGAGCTCAGTCAAACAGGTCACCTTCCTTGACACCAGCGGTCGGCGCATCAGCGCCGCCAGCAGCAATGTCAGCCGCCGCACCAGTGCAGAGTCTGCAGATCTCTCTGACCGTCCTTCTTCAGAAAAAAAATCATTCCTATCGGACGCCAGCAACAGGAGCCTCGAAATGGGGGCTCTCGATTCCGGCGGACCGTCCTCATCTCCAATGGCAGCTTATGAGGAGGCCGAACGCCTAGAGCAGCGCCGGAGGTCTAGCATCGAGAGCGAAACGTCGGGGGGCCTGGGGGGCGACGACGAGGCTCTGCTAAGCTTGTGTGTAGACGGCACACTGTGCGTGTGGGACATCGGGACTGGCCGCTGCCGACGGAGGCGGCGCCTCCCCCCCTGGGCGGGGGTCCCCGAAGCGTCTGCCGTGCTTGGCAAGGAACGGCGCTACGTGTCGGTTGCTTGCGAGGGGGCGTCAGGGCTGGGCCTGGGGGGCATCGCGCCAACGGGGGCCTCTGCTTCGCAAAGGGGGGGGTCCGGCAGGGGGGTGGTTTTGATTGTAGACACGGCGACACTAGCCGTGGTGCAAACGGTGGCACACGGAGTGCTGGGAATCGGCCCTGTGAAGTCATTGGTGGCCGCCCTCGATTACGAAACGGCGGCGTGCCACACCTTGGTGGCGGCGGACGCGCGCGGGGGGGTCCAGGTGTGGTGGGGTATTGCAGGAGGGGCCGGTCGGAAAGAGCCGCAGGCTAAGAGCCCGAAAGCAGACGCAGGCAAGCAGAAAGCTGAATCGAAACAGGAGGACGGTGATCTCACAGGGGGAGGGGATTCACAACCTGGTGTCTCGGCTGCCGTGTCGCCTGACGGAAGGTTAGTGGCCGTGGTGGGACAAAACTTCTGGGAGGTGAGATTGGTCGAGGGGGCAAAGGTCCTGGCTCGGGAGACGAGGGACGGCGGCTCTGCCTGGCAAGGTGCGCTCTTCTTGCGTCAAGGGGAAAGCTCCGCCTCCGCGGATCGGCTCCTTCTGTGGGACGAAGCGGGAGGCGCAGTCGTCTACGACATCTCTAGCCTTCAAGTCGGGCTTCTTTCCACCGACTCTCATCCAGACTCGGCCCCAAACGGGAAAGAACTGAATCCGGCGAGCCTGTCCGCGGTGGCGAGCATCCCGCAGGCGACGACGGAGGATGATGTCAGCAGCTGCCGGTTCTGCCAGGTGGCGGGCAGGGTCGTCGCCCGGGTGACGGTTGGCCCTACGGTTGTAGAGGGGGGATGGGGCGCAAACCCGAGCGTTACCCTGTGGAAGCTGCCTCCGCTTTCTTCGGGGGCCTTGGAAAAGCAGGGAAGTCAACCCCCTGCAGCGGAACTTGTGGAGGAAGCGCGTCTAGCAGACGGGTGGGCATATTCAGAACCGGGGGGGCTCCTTCGAGAGGGCAGCAGTTTGTTGGTCGGAAAGTCGGATCCTTCATCCGAACCAGTTCAAGCACCAGAAAAAGATGCGGGAACATTCGAACAGGCGTCGACGCCACCAGTGACTTCCTCCCTTTTGATTGGGGGCGGCGCGTTCTCCCCCACGTGCCTGGTCAGGGGCTACGCGGACGGGCTGATCAGAATCTTTTCGCTGGTAGCGAGCCCCCCTGGAACGCTTCAGGGGGGTAGAGAATCAAACCAGGGGGTGCTCAGTCTAGAGGGCCACGGGGCAGCCGTCCTTTGCCTGGCCGAGCAAAAGGCCCCCCCATCTCTAAATGTGGGGCATGGCCGGGTGCTACTTTCGGGGAGCCTCGACTGGACGGTGCGCGCGTGGGACGTCTCCAGGGCGGGCGCTGCGCTCGCGGTTTTCCGCCAGCATGTCGGGCCGGTGGGTTTCACTGGATTGCTTCTCTCGCAAGTGTATGAAGGACTGCGTTTTTCCGGATCATGTTTCTCAGCTTTACAAAGAGTTAGGCTAACTGCACGGTCACTACATCACCTTCTTCCCGGCATATGCATTGAGCCAAGTACCCGTTCTGCTACCTTTTCAGCCGAAGTACTTCGACGCCCTTCGTAACTCTGGAAGCCCTTCCTCGCTTCTCTAAGGACATGATTGGATCGTCTCAACGTCAAGACGTCTTCAAGAATGCTGTGTCCACGACGAATTCCTTCGAAACTAGAAAGAAGATACTGAGCGAAATCAATCTGAGCGAAGCATTTGTCTATCTTGACAATTCAGTTCTTCCCTTGTTCAGGTCCGTGCCCTGCTGCTCCCCCCCGCCGGCACCCCCTCTCCCTGGGCCTCTTCCTTCTGCACCGTCTCTGATGACGCCACTGTAGCGCTCTCGTCCCTCGAAACCCTGCGCTGCGAGCGCATCTTTCCCGGCCACGTGGCACCCCCCCGCGCCTGCGTTTGGGACGGCAAGCGCGGCTACCTCGCCTGCCTCTGCTGCCCGGACTCTAGCGGAACTCATGACGTGCTGTACATCTGGGACCTCCATTCCGGGAGCCGGGACCGGCACCTCCGTGGCTCGGCCGCGCATTCGCTTTTCTCGTTCCTCGGCACGCGGGTGCGGGCGGGTTCGGGAATAAGCGTCACGACGATCGGGGCAAACTCGGGGGCAGGTTCCGCGATGGGGGGAAACACGACGGCAGCGCTCGCGATTCCGACTGCGGAGGTGATTGCGGTCAGTCCCCCGGGGGGGTCCGCGCCGCCGGCGGTGTCAAGCGGGGCCAGTGGCGCTGCCCAGGGATCGACTGGCACCGGGCTCACGTCGCTGGGCAGTGCGTCGAATCTGACGGCGCTCTTCACCGGCGGAGGCAAGGACGACGCTCCCGGCTTGAAGACCGCGTTCTCGAACCTGGTGTCGAAGGCGGGGGATCGGGGGGGCGGCGGTGACGTCAGCGGGGGGCCCAAACCGCGCGTGAAAGAGGGGGCGAACGTGGCAGACGTGCGGACCCCCCAGCAGCCGATCCGGGGCACGTGCCCCCTCCCGGGGGTCGCCGCTCTACAGTACGATCTTATGATGCTCATGGCCCCCGAACTGGCGGGCATCTCTTCGGACCTCGGCACCCCCGGCCCCTCGCCCAAACCTTCCGACGGCGCCAAGCCCCAGACCCCCGGCAAGGGGGGCTTGTCGGCCGCCCTGGCAGAACAAAAAGCGACGGACGAGAACAAGCTGTGGTCGGTCGAGGGGAGTGCGCTGCGCATGTCGCTCGCGTTCCTGCACCTTTGGGGGGTGTCCCCCGACCTGGATCAACAGCTGAAAGACGTGCTCGGGGTGACCCCCCCGGGAGAAGATTTGCGTATCGGGCCGGGGCTGATGGGCGACAAGGGGGCGATGACGCTGCTGTTCCCGGCCCCCCGCAGCCGGCACGAGTTCTGGCGCGCGAGCCCCGAGTTCTCGGCGGTGCGCGCGCTCACGATGGTCGCGCTCGCGCAGCGGCTCATGCTGCTGTCCAAGAACGCGCGCGGGGCGTGCAGGTGCGTCATTGGTTGTGGGAATCCTGCAGGGGGTCCGACCGTCTCGGGTCGCTGAGTTGCGCGGAGTCTGGTGGCAGTTTCCAGTCAGCTAGCTAGACATGCATCAGAAGTGAGAGGACAAGGTCGCGCATGCAGCGGATGTGTAACTGGATTGGCGGGTAACTAAATCTTTGTTCAGTCCGCACTATCACAAAGGTGCTAATATGTGCAGGCAAATAGAAGCTTGTCGTCCTTCCAGGGTTTCAGGTCCCGAGATGTATTGCGACTTGCGCAAGAAGCAGAAATGGACCTGTTCGCGCAAGTCGCAGGTTACCGGACAGACTGCCTCCAGCGTGATCTTCTGGGCGTCATGCTCAGTTCTTGCCAATCAAAGACGAAATGGAACATTGGAGAGATCGACCAACGAAGCATGGCGTGGAATATGTACCTACGGATGCCCAGAACGCACAGAGATATCTCCATGCAAGCGCAAGCTTAACGATTGTTCCGTCCTCTGTGCAGCATGCTTGCGGCCCAGTACAGCCGCGGCCTGGTGGAGAAGCTGCGCGGGATGGCCCCCCCGTCGCTGGAGGTGTTTGCGTGCTTCTGGCAGGACTCGTGCGAGCACCTGCGCCAGGCGGCGCGCTCGCTCTTCCACAACGCCGCCCTCCGCGCGCTGCCGGACCTCCTGCGGGGACCGCCGTCAAGGTGCGCCGCGGCTCTTTCCTTTTTGCTTTGTCTTTTAAAGTCTTCTGTTGATCGTGTGATCTTGGTTGAGGTATCCTGCGCCTCCTCAAACGTAGTGTGAAAATCGAAGCCTTTTCAGCGAGCCGAGTCGATTTGGGGCCGACAAAGATCCAGGAGTTGTAGAACGTGATTAGAGCTGCTTACCCTGTAGAAACCCTTGATTGTTTGCTGCGGAGGCTGCGGACAGAAAGAAGCTAAGTTTTATCTGCCGGTGAGGAAAGCCGTCAAAATTCTAGACAACGAGAGGCGCTTGTATTCGCCCTCCCTCGCACGTTCTTCACGTGATTGCTTGTAATCCAAATTCTAGGAAAAATCACAGCGAGGCAACAACGAGGGTGCCGAGAGGGTGCTTTCAGCAAGGGACTCGTCTCATGCGTCTTCTTTGCGAGCCCCAAATGCGCCTCCTATCATTTGTCGAGCGGCAAAGTGCCGGCCATGCTGCATATTGACGAAGAAAATCGCATGCTTTCTAGTCCTCTTCCGTTCCTGTTGTAGAAATGAATGGATCGAAGGTACATGGCAGGCGGATTGCAAAAGCTCACGATGGACAGAACCGTGTCGCGACCGTCCGTTCTTCACACGAAAGAACTCAAATCTGCACGATTTAGCTGTGGGCAGCTCAAATGCGTTGAATGGGGTTCGACAAAGGGTTTGCGCCAACAGGTCTACGCATATTGCAACGATGAATTCGGAACGTTTATTTTACGACGCCGAAAAGACAGACGGTAGCGACACGGTTCTCAACTGTCCCCCAGCCATTCCAAACTTCTGCGCTCCGTCCGATGGTTTCTGATTTTCTATCACTCTTTCAGGCCTGGCACGCCCCGAGAAGATTTCCCGGGCAAGGGCGAGTGGGGCGTTGAGCGGTGGGAGGGCACCCGGGCGGATGTGGTCGGATGGCTGGAGTCGGAGGACGGGCACGACTGGGCGAGCGTGATCGGGGGATCCCGCCAGGACGCAAAGGCGGCCCGCGTGGTCGTGGCGGCTGCTCTGTCCGTCTGGTAAGGAGAGCAGTTTCTTCCAAACAAAAGTGGCTTCGTAAGGTTCAAAAGGCTGTAGGCTGGTTTGCGCACGTCCTCATGAAAGAGCTCCTTAAGTCTGAACTTGAGCGTCACGTTCTTGATTTGAACGGTAGGGACTATTCTTTCTAGCTCGGGACAAGCCTGCTTTGCCTTCATTGAGCAGGATTTTTGTTGGGGGATGCCACAATACACAACAATACCGCTCTAATCCACACAGATACCTCAAGGCGCTAGGCGCGCTTCACAATGGGTTTTCTTCAAACTTCGATGGCCCTTTGTGGCAGACCAACCCTTCTTCAGAGAGAGTCCCCCTCGTCCACCATAACATTGGTTCTTCGCGCCCCCCTCAGGTACCCTTCTCTAGTTCGCCCCGACCTCCCCGCCATCGTCGCCCCCTACCTCCTTCAGCTGCTGACGTCAGCCGACGTCGGCGCGGGCCGCCACTCCGCCACCGCCGCCGAGGTCCTCGCGGAGGGGATGGTCGCCACGTGGCAGCCCCTCCTTGGCTCGCTGAACCAGCTCGTGTCGCAAGTCCTTGGCATGACGGAGCGCCTGAGCGGAGCGAAAGCGAAGTCGGAAACCCCCAAAACCCCATCGGGAGAAGGCGGGATCTCTCCCGCCGTCGCGATGGTGGTGCGCGAGAGTCTGGCGAGCAATTTGCTGCCGGCGCTGGCTGCGGCAGACCTACCGGGATTTCTGCAGGTCGTAAGGGTAAGGGGCTTCGGAGTTTTACGATTGGGGTTCAGTTTCGCTCTCGAAGTGGGGGTTGGGCCTGAGTTTGCGTTTGAGGTTGCTTAGAGTTGGGGTTAGGTTTGGATTGTGGCTCGGCTTTGACGAGGATTGCCGCAGAAGAAGATGTGAGGTCCGCTTGATCATCATGTAGGTCGATCGGGGCGCTGCGGAATTGCAAAAGGCACAGCGGCTTTCGTATGCCGGTCCTTGAGTCCAAATTGTGCCTCAAGCTGAGATGAAAAGAGAGAAATGTTGCTCTTCTGGATAACGGTCCCGCTTCCCCCGCACGACCAAAGCTAGACGGCTCTCCGAAAGTAAGCTTGATAAAAGCAGCCACAGGGGCTTTCATAAGAGCGAGAACCCGGTCGATTATTCTTGGCGACTAGTGCAAAACCATGTCACCTTTTAGGGAGAGCACTGCAACCGCTACTTGAGCTGATAGGCCTTCATTGGCATTTAACATCCAAAACTGTGCTCGGGCACTTGTAGGTCTGCTTCTGTCTCAACGCACAGCAGAACGAATTGCAAGGCAATATGAAGCAGACGGGCAAGTTCGTGGCACACTCCTCCTTGCTTTGGATTTTAAGGAAGCCGTAACTTTAAGTCCCCTTCCCCCATGCAGCACCAGTGCAAGACCGTGTTTCCCAAGATCAGCTCAAACTCCCGCTTAACTAATCTGGGGAACGGGGAAATCGAACAAGTCCAGGTCTGTTTCTCACTTCCGCTCAACTAACCGGTTCCCCTTCCCCGATGCAGCACCAGTGCGACACGGTGTCCCCCGAGTCGCCCGCGCACCTGACCGCGCTTATGGCGCTCATCCGCGCGGTGCGCGCCAACTCGCGCGTGCTCGTGCCCCACCTGAGCCAGCTCGTCGCGGTCGTCGTCCACGTCATCGATCCCGCGCTGCCCGCACTCCGCAAAGTCTGCCTCCAGACTGCGATGGCGGTAAGCCGCGTTGGTTTCCAGATCGGTACAGGAACGACTACTTGCCATCCTTTGTCCTTCAAATTCGTTGAGTGCCATCAAGTGTACCTTCTGATGGAAGCATCCTCTGTCAGAGCAAGATTGTGATAGACAGCTTCACGAGTTAATACACAGTTCAAGTCACCCCTCGTTAGGCGCAACCAGCCGTCCGCTGGCTGCGTGCTGGTGGCGTTTGTCAGGAGGTGCGGTTGGGCATGGTCAGGAGGTGCGGTCGCGCAGAGCTTCTTAATCTGCTCGTGTCCGCATCCTTCAGTTCTTTCTTCTGTGGTTTCCTTGTGGTTGCGTGTCCTGAAAGCTGATCCATTCTCCTGAAAAAAACGCAAAGCGAGCCTTTTCTTGGGGCCTTTCCCCCCCTTTCCTGTACGTTGCTACTCATCCTTCTCGATGTGGTCCTCCACGTTCTTCCCAGCACCTCCCCTTATCCCTCAACTTTTCATCCTGTCATTTCGGGTTCTTCTGCTGAGTGCCCCGCTCTTACGTTGCAAGCCCTGTCGTTACCGTTGGAGACGCATCTCCCAGCTCTAGCACTCCTACCTTCGCAAGAGCCAGTCTTTCTTTTGCGCTTGGATGTCGATTGTCCCTGTCACCCCAATTTGATAAGAACACCATGCGAGTCCGCTGGTCGGTTCTGGTTCCAACCCGCATTCGCTGGTATTGCATGGCACGTGAACTTATCGAGCACGGCTCCCTTCGCTTGCACGCCCCCTTTCGCTGACCGCACTGACGTCAACTGCAGACATCCCACCGGCTCTTGCGAGGACCACAATGATCGCACTCTCGCTCCTGCCCGCAGGTGCTACTGGAGCTGGTGAGAATATACCCCATGGTCGCCTACCACCAGGAGAGCATGCGGCTCGCGGTGGGCGACCCCATCGGGGATGCCAACGCGCTCAAGATCGACGTGTACGATCTTCAAAATGCATTCAAGGTGAGTCGTTTCGACCGCAGCGCGATGGGAAAATTGCCTCAGCGGCATGGCTGCGGATCATGGGTCGATGTGGACCATGGCGCTGACTCAGCCCTTCAGAATGCATTCCAGAACGTAATGTCAAGATGGGACAATTGCATTACTTGTCGTGCGTTTCAAGTACAGCTATTGGGAAAGTCGGAAGACAGTTTGCAAAAGTTGTCTAGAGTGTTGGGCGGCTAGCTTGTCAGCCGATTGGTGCGGACTGGCCATGCAGCCTATGGCCTGCTCTACCGGTCTGGTATTCTGAATTAAAAACGGACTCAAAGGACTCTGATCATCCAACAGATTCGCCTACGAATATCGTCCGGTACAGACGCGCGTCTAGTGTCGGGCCGCTTCTAAGCAGCCCGTCTTCCCCACCCGCAGATGCGCGTCCTCGACGCGAGCGGCGGGCCCGCGACGCACAACGGCGTCAACGCCACGCTCTCGCACGTCCTCTCCAAAGCCGAGGGCGCCGCCGCGACCACGTACGGCAGCATCGCGGCCGTCTGTTTCTCATCGGACGGCGAGGGCGTGGTCGCCTATTCCCGCCCGAATTCCGCGCTGCGGTGGTGGAACCTCGGCGCCGCTTGGTGGGCGAACATGCGCCGAACCAGCACGCTCGTGCAGTGCAGTAAAATGGTGGTGCTTCCGCCTTTGCCGGGTCTGGGCTCGTCAGGACTTGAGCCAAAATTGGGCGCGAGAACTGGGGAAATGAGCCGGAGTCGGAGAACGTCAATAGAGTATCTGAGTGCGGTGACGCAGGGGCTGGATCTGAGCCTGCGGCTGGAACCCAAGCAGGATCGGACGGTGACGCTTTATAGGAACAACGCCGAGATTGGGACGTTTACCATTTGAATTGCTGTGGCGCGAATGGTCAGCGTATCGTCCGGAGCAGGTTGCTTTTTTCCAGCCTGCTTGAGGTTATCCTATCAAAGTTCCTGATCCAGGTCAAGATCTTATCTGCTCACATATGCGGCCATTGATATATCACAATACCAGAGTGGTTCGTGTCGATCTTTGCCGCATGCAGACAAAATGTACTCTTACGTGATATAAAACGCATCTTCCGCGCGGCCTTATATTCCAACGCCGTGTACTGCACCGGAAAAGTGTAAACGTAATAAAAGGTAATGATCGAAGGACTCTGTCATATATCATTGCATGCAGTGAAGTCGATCGTAGAATTAGCTCACACGAAATACTGCACCAACGGATCGCACATAGATCACACGAGTCAATCTGTCAATTGCTAGGTACGATTGGGAAGCCTAATGTTAAATATATAGGTTTCGTTACTAAATGTAATGTAAAGTAAAAGTGTACATGGTAATATATTTGCACATGCCATATCCGCTTGCACACAATATATTCTACAAGATTCAGTCGATCAGTCCACAGGTCGGAATTTCATAGTTTCGAACTATAACGCTGAATTTGCGATTTGGCAAGTGTAAACATTGATTCGAGGATGTACGCCCCACAATTCAACTTTCCCCATGCACTATAATGATAATTTCTTATTTCATACTTCACTTTTCAGGCGAATTGTGAGTGAATCAGCGCGCACACGTGCGACAGCAGTCAGAATTTGTTTTTCCCATTTTCGATGGTTTGTACTTGTCATTCCACACACAAACATATCTTGCAACACGAGTTGACAGAACTGTTTCCTTCTCGCACAGTGTGCACACACCAATTGATCCTTCTGGCAGCGTTACGTGTGTAAGTTGCAGATTCGCGAGTCACAATTTTCCGTTAAAAACCTTCTCTTCAGTTTGGATGTTGCTTAGTTCCCATCCTTCGTTGCGTCCAGTTTGCTTGTTTGACAAACTCGTCACTGTGCACGAGGCTTACTAAACCTAGCTATCCCTTTCAAAAGAGCACACACTAGGTCTATAGATTACAACGCTGTACAATGTTTTCCGCCTTTCGGCACAACCGTCACACCGTCAGCTTCCACAACAAAATGTTCCTGATCGAGGTCACAATCAATATTTGGCAACGCTAACAATTTCCTCAACACGACACAAAATCAATTACGCTATCAGTCCTTCATTAGACCTACGCTTTCTCATCGTCGAGCTGCTCCATCTCTCCGACTGTTGCGTTTTGGACGGTGAAGGACTCCTTGGGCGCTGAGCAAACTGCAAAGGTAACGAGCTATTCATGAGTACAAGTCAGGTCAACTTCCCAGGTGCGCAATATTTTCCGAATGCGACATATCGATTCAAATTTATTTTGAATCGAGATGATTGGATACTACAATCTTCCGAACAGAAGCCAGGAAACGTCTGATCAAGTCGGCCGGACTTTTGAACCGGCAACTAAAGCTAGTACCAGGGCAAAGGATTGAATGTGTGGTTATTGGGAATGTATAATAACAAAGTCTTCCTGTCCTTCCTGTATGTTTCTGTCTAGTCCAGGTGGTGTTTTGTACATCTAATCCGATGTTCTTTCGTGCAGTAAACAAGCGTTCATTTCGTTCCCCTATATTGTTGGTGAACGGTGAACCCCTAAATTGCACGGGTTGCATTGACAGTCGGTCAACTGCGACTTGATGGTAGAGCTCTATACTTCACTGGCCAACTGGCCATTATAGAAACGGTTCGTACGATCATGACAAATCACCGTCAATCAGAAACGGCAAAGAAGTTTACCTGGGCACTGATAGTCGTCAGCAACATCCTCCCAGGGCGTCTCCTGGTCATACACATATCCGCAGGAGTTGCACAGGTAAGCGATCCTCTCACCCACAGGGCCCTGCAAGTATGAGTCCGTTCTCATAAGAATGTGGTATGTCAAGCACACACAATATTGACCACTTAAAGGACGCATCTCGCCATATGAAGAGGGTGTGTGGAATTTGAGTGCGCAAACCAACCTCTCAATGGCGAGCTTTTCTCCTCGTACAAACAGATTTAATTGAATGACTGACACAGTGATGAATGATTGCAGAGGAAGGACTAAGAAATGCAAGTAGGTAACAAGCTGAAATCTGACTACATTAGCTTCATACCTCTTTGATGAATATTTCCTGAATTCGTCATTTTGCGTAAAAGCACCAAGGTCCACACATTGTCGCCTTCGCAGTGGTTCTTTGAGCCCAGCCCAGAGTCAAATGTCATTTCAAACCGTAGGACTACTGTCATTTTCCAAGAATGTAAACCGTAAGAGGGGGTGTATGTCCACTCGTAATCATTCTCCAAGTAGATTCACGTGTCGCTCTTGAGTTCCCTCACTATAATCAGAGCAAGTCTGCCAACATCAGTCAGTTCGCAGGTGGTTTGCCAATGTCCAGGCAGGACATAGGCAACCCAAGCAAAATGCATGCAAAACTTAATGCAGGAACAGAACCGCACCTTGCCCTGGCCAAGAGGGGCGTTTGTGGTCATGTGTCCCCTGGGCGCCTCATTGCCACTCACACCGCTCCGCACGCTGCCCTGGTCCGCCTCGCCAGTCCTCTCTGTGGGCTGCACCTTGGCGTCCGCGCGCACAGACAGGCCGCGGCTTGACCGGGACATAACTACATGAAATAAAGAGAAGACCTTATTAAGTGCTTGCAGACACAACCAATCGTCTTGCTGGTGCCAGACACAAAGGACTTCTGCACTCTTGAGTATTAAGCACATTCCTGGGGTTCTTCAAAGAATTTGACAATGCGCAGCCAGTCATTGTCCCTGACTCTCGGTTCCAAACATCACCCTGAGCAGGAGTTATGGGCATGACTGGACTCCTCCTGACCTCAGCGGCACTTGCAGTGAAATGCAATAAACCCAACGTCAAGGAGGTTTTTTGAAGAACCGCAGGCCAATATCTTAAACTCAAAGAGGCCATCTGAGGCCATTGCTCAAGTACCGCTGAGCTGTGAGAAGTAGTGTCACACGCTCAGACAATGGTACATCTTCATTCAAGGCAATGCCCGTCCCGCAGAACCCTGCGCAGTGACTGTTATTGCCACCCCTGCATTGGCGAGCTCAAGCATAGCCTACAAAAGTATATTGTTGGCTTTCCAGCACGTCATGAAACAACCTACCTGCCGGCCTAACAGCCCTGATGGCAGACCCCATGAATGCCGGCCGTGCGGTCATGCTTTGCCTCGTCATGCGATCCATGGGCGCGGCGGCGAACGCCGCGCCGCTGGAGACGGCCCTGGTCATCATGCTGGAAGCCATTTTCGCTGATCTTAGCTTTCTACGGGCGGTTTCTAACGGTGAAGGAAGGTGATCAAGCTAGCTTTTTCGAAGATTGTTGCCGGTGAGAGGTGTGTAAGCAACTTGGTGTCTGTGAATGAGGAATCGGCAAGGATTACAAGAGCTTTTGGTGCAGTGCTTTTGAGCTTCCTTCCACAGTTCCACTGCAGAGAAGACAGCTCATGAAGGGACGTGGCGATCAACGTATGCCAAAGGAGCTCCGCCCTCACTGGGGAACTGCAATTGGGAGCCACATCATCCTGAAGAAGGGCTGCTGGCCATTGCGAGGCGGCCACTTGGAAGGGGTCCTTTGGCTAAGGCTTGGCCTGCATGCAATTTTTGCATGCACGCAACGTGGTGAAAGCGCTCTACATGGACGGTTTTTATCGACGGTCGATAGATTGTCGCTGCGTGTGGCGATGTTTACGATCGTTGGATCCCGGTTGCATCCAAGCAGACGCAGACCGTCCGATTGGATACAGGCGGAACGAATGATAGATGAGACTGTGGTCGGCTGCTTTTGACCGCTACCGTTGGATCATCGGTTTTAGGAACGGACCACCAGACGGGATTCGTCCTGACAGCTGGATACGTGACGTCAGGTGCTGCCACGTTGGCAATCCACTTGGCAAAGCGTAATTCGTTGTTTGTGGAGACATTCCCCGGCCCGGCTCTTGCCCAGCATTGCTACTAGGTCCCTATAGTACAACTTCAAGCAGCATCGCAGTAAAGAGCAGATGCCAGAAAGAGAAGCACGTTTGAGAAAGCAGACTGGTCAGCCTCAGGTATGTATATGCTCCTTGCTTCCTTTCAAAAAGTTTTCAACTCCGCCGTCATTTCTCAGGGAGTCCCCATATTTTATTGATTGAACCCACAGACAAACTGGTTAGCCCAATTTGATTCCAGGAATAAGTCCCAACAGAGTCATGGCGAGCACTGGCCACCATCACGCAGACCCAGAGCACCAGCACACTCATGACGAAGCTAAAGCTGCAGCTGAGGAGTCGCTGGTAAGCTGCTTGAGATTTGCTTGCCTTCAAGAAACATCTCTCAGTACTTCATAATTTACGAATATGCTTTTGTTTCATTTTACATACCTATCATGTCATATAGTGAGGGTTTGGTTGAGCGCAGGCTTGGTAAAGTCCAGTTCAGTTGTCCAAATCCAGTATCTGGACTCAGCTTTCTACTCAGGTCAGCTTCTCTCAGAGCATTGTGAATTCAGCGAAGCATACTCGCGGGAGTTGTCAAGGACTTCCTTTGAATCCACTTTGGTCTCAGTTGCCCCTGGATGTAACTGCAGTCCAGATCCTAGGTACCGCAAGGGATCGACCTTGCAGAATCATGACGATGTCAACTGCATTGAACCTGGTTCACATTGCTCACATACATTGTTGTGGCGCTCCCTTTTGCTGATCAAGGCATCTAAACTTAGGCCACTGGACTTAGCGTATTGGACATCCTCCAACTGTGCAAGGTGGAGACCAGCTAAGATTTCTGCAGTATTTCTTTCGACTTTAAGCTCTGTCAGGTGTGACTATGCGAGCTGTTTGATTTGTGTTAGGTTGGCACCTGATTGCTAATGCTATTCATTCTTGATTGCAGGAAGGAGTTGTGAAAGATACTAAGGTAGGCATTGTGGAACTTTCAAAAAACTGCTCACCGGCAGCCACTTTGACACTCTCTTTCACTGGAAGGTGCTTCCTGCGATTGTGATTGACAACCTGCCCGTTCTCCGTCACGGCATCTGAATGCACGAATATGCAGGCGATGCTGTCTGTTATATCACAATACATTGGCTTCGAGTCGAGCATTGCACAGGTCAGAATTCTGAACTTTTTGTTTATTGCATTGAGTCATTCACATTGTTGACTCAAAAGCTCACTCAAGCAATCATTTTGCAGCTTCGCGAAGAGCTTGCTGAGCAGAAATTGGAACAAGCAGAGCAGCTCGCCCACGAGATTGCGGAGAAGAAGCAACAGTTGGATGCTGCAAAGAAGGCTGCCAAGCAGCAGTGAGTTCTGATCCTCCACGTTGTCTTCATATGTACAATACTGCAATTCTGTAATACTCCTATTCCTAATAACCTGGTAGTACCTTGGCTTTGGCAGTCAATATAGCAAGACAACAAAGAAACGTAAGATCCGGTGGCTGATTGACTGCAGCGCAAAAAGACTGCAGTATAAGTATCGCAACTCACTAAAATTAATCTGTGGTCTTATGGCGACTTCATATTAGGGGGAAGATTAGGTAGCAGGGAGAATGTTTGAAGGATCCAGATGGATACCCTCATTATGATGCCCTTGCACAAGACATGGGGCCGACAGGGCCGGCAGGGCCGCGGCCCCCGGAGAAACAATGTCAGTGGATGATACCCGCCAAAATGAGGATGGCACTTACTTCATGAATCGAACCCGCAAAATAAGCTAGCAATGGTGGCAACACGTTTTTTAGAAATTGTCATCCTGTTGGACGACGCAATCTGGATCCTGATGCACAGTGGCTGAAATCCACTTGAAGATGATCCAAACTGCGGTCGGAATTGCATCCGAAAAAGTGAAAGACCATGCCAGTTTTCCACACGAGGTTGAAGTCACCAGGGCCAACGTCTATTTTAATGCGTACCTTGGTGTGAACTGATAATAAGCCGCGCCCTTCGTATACATTAGCCGAGCGTTTCAATCATACTCACATACTCACTCTATATTAGCTTTCTGGCCAGACCTGATCAAGCTGATGCGTTTCAATGATATATATCATCTGTCGAAGTCAGCCTGCCTTCGAGCGCAGCGCTAATCGGAGGTCTGATGTTGCATTGTGCGGCGTTCTAATGTGAAGAAGCTGTACATAGCTATGCACATACTTATTTCATGTTTTGAAGTACAGGGAATCAGTGCATGTTGTCACCTCGTCGTCACCAAATATGGTTGTCGCAACACATCTCAAACGCGTCCGAGACTTCGCATTCTTCAAGTTTGCTCGATCCGAGTGTTCATGCCAGAATCCCATGATCGAAGATGGCAAAATTAACAGAGGAACTATTTCGACATCCGCAATTACGCCAAAGCTGTGGGGAAATAGCAAATGCTGTGCATGGAGCAATCCGTCGTTTACAAGTTCCGCTGAAATGGAGAGAAAGAGACAAGCGAGTCAGACTCGAGCAACGTACGTCTGTCACAATCTCGACGTCATGCGGGCCTGCGCATACAAAAGCTCTTAATATCGAATAGAGTCGGACCCGACGTACGCAAGCTGGTCAGAGCTGGCGACGAAACAATGTGCATGCATCGATCATCATTGGCCGGTCTGTATAATCAAGGTCTCAAGGTACATCTGCGCATATCGTATTAGCTCCTTCAAGACAGTACACACCTTAACCCCTGACTTAACCCCACCCGTTCCCCTACAGCTAGCTTCCTACCTACCCTCGCTCATCGATGCAACCTGGACCACGATACCCGCGCAATACCTGGTACCTAGCTGGGCCCCCCTAGCTCTGCGCATGTTGTCGATGTCGACTTCAAAGGTTTTATACGAATGAGTCCTCTGTGGACGTCGATTTAGGTAGTTGCGCGCGCGTTTTCATTCTGACGGTCGTTACGCATGGAGCTTTTCATCGGACGGTACAGACCTTCTAGACACTCGTGTACGTTAAAGTCCGGTATCCTGGATCCAGTCCGATCGTTAGACCGTTACGGTCAGAGCCGAGGCTACTTGTAGGTGCACCTCCACGGACCACTGTCCAGGGCTGCATGCTGTGCTCAGCTTCGCTTCCTCAAATTTCAAATTCTGACTGCAAAGTCGCAGTCTACAAGGACCCACCGGCGCAGCTAGTCAGACTCATAGTCCTTCACTCAGCACCGCTTGTTCCAATGGCCCAAGCTCAGAAGAAATTTTGTTGATCAGCTGGAAGAGCACATTTTCTGAGGTACAGGACGGAATAATAAAGCCATCGAGACAGGCAGGCATCCGGGCTTTGCGCCCAGCTGTCGCTATGCCGGGAGCTAGCATGGAGTCCAGCAGGAAACATGCGGGCCGCGCCCTCGAAGACCTGGACCTATCAACAGAGGTAAAGCCTGAGGCATCAACCTTTTGATGTAAAACTTCAAGAGAGTTTCTATTGCTCCCAAAACTTAAACATCTACCTCAGTTGTCAACATACTTCTCAAATTGAGAACTTCTGAGCTACTTGTGAGAGGTCACATGGGTGGCTGAGTATGTCTAATGCAATCCGAGTGCGGCAGAGGATTGCCTGCGTAATTCCCATAGTGCCTCTGATGTCAGCAGCAAAAATGGTATCTTCCCTTCACTGAGTGTAGCTCATCCATTTCAAAAGTGGGGTAGGCCGACCTCTCAATTGCTCGGTTGACCTGGCAAAGCTGGCACGCTAACGCTTGTCTACTCTACTTTTGTTGCAGGAGCTTGGCAGATTTGAGAAGGCTATGAAGGACCCAAAGTTTGTGGAAATGTTGAGTGAGTATGCCAGGGAAATGGAGGACCCCAAGCTACGAGAGGTGAGTGCATTACAAGAATGACGACATTAGCAACGTTGTCTTTCAAAAGGCACGTTTTGAAGCATTGTTTGGCCAGCTTCTAAAATGCAATCCTCTCATAGCTGCAAAAGTCTCTGAGCGGTGACAAGGATGTGGTTGAAAAGCACAGGCTTGATCCCACAAGCTGATAGTTTACCCTTGCCTATGTCCTTAACTCTCCAATCTGCTCAGTAAGGTAGATAGAGTGTGGTTCAGTGAACATGGTAAGATCAGGGAGATTGGGGATCCAAGCAACTAGTATGCAAACCCCATTGTTTAGTTCCAAAAAAGCATGAAATCTTGTGTGCTGGTGGTACAGGAGAACGAGAAATACCTCCGGCAGTTGGAAAGAGAGGGCCAGGGTGGGGCTGTCTATGGAAAGGACACGGAGCTGGTGGCTCCAAATGCCGGCTTCTGTGTCAAGACTAAAAACAAGATTACAGGGGCCAAGGTGAGAGCTTTTAGATCCTGTGCCAGATGGTCTTCCAGACTGTCAGCTTCTTTGTGCACTGACCGCTGACACGCTGAATGACACTTTGCACCTTGACTTGCTGCCCATACGGAGGGATTTCGTGTTTGTTGAGCCACTGACTACAGTCTAATTATGAGATCTGATATGATTGAAAAGCTCAACAGAGCGCCAAACAAAGAGAAAGTGTTCTGTCGGGGTATGAAGTAAGTGTTTGTCGCTTGTCTCAGGCGTTCATAAACATTTGCCACTCGGATAAGATCGGTGCGGCGACCTCAACTCCACGCACCGACAGCACGGGAGCCGATTGGTCCATTCCGTACAGCCTGTCTACAGCGCGCAAAGAGAAAGACAAAGGTGAGACGGTTTGGAGAAATCGAGAAGGTGAAGATAGGTGACAGGGGCAGCCGTTGTCTTGCGGGAGAGAAGAGTTGCCTTGATTGGGTACAGTATAGACAATTCCGCTAAGGAAATTTGGACCTGGCCGGGGCGAAACGGCGCAGAAGCAGATTTCGGTTTCCAGAGGTGATCTGTCCTCTACGATTGATGTGTCCAGTAAATGCTGTCCCGAAGGCTCATCTTGATGCGGCACAGACCAGAGGTGCAAGTGAATCAGCTGTAAAAAGCGAAGACATAAAATAGTAGGCATACAGCCCCCTGCCGACGAACAACCCGTTTTCCCTGCCAAGAGCTTTCTACCCCTCTTCCTTGAAGCGACCGGGGTGTAAAGTGAGTCCCCACGTTCCATGAGATCAACCAACTCATCTGTAATGCAGCTGGGAAGGAGTGCGACGTGCACGACTTCGTGATCGGCTCCGCCACATACGAGCGCTGCCGAACGGACCGCCGCTTCAAAACGTTCGTCATCGAAACTGCGCTGGATTCGGTGGAGGCGCAGCGGAAGTGCAAGCTCGACCGGAGCTTCACGCTGCCAAAGCTCAAGTTTAAGGGCCTGAGTGACAGTCCCCCCGTCCTTGCTGTGAAAGGTGAGGACAATCAGGAGAGTGCGCCCGTGTCACAGTTTGGGATACATTTCTACATTGAAATAAGCGCAAGGACAACGGGACTGTCCTTGTTGTCTCAACGACTGAGTATTCAGTAAGTGTATCAGCTAATGCACCTCTGAGTCGAAAGGTCGTGACTAAGAGATGCGTCTCCCGTTAGAATGGACAGATGGACGGCGTCCGACATATAAAGTTGGCTTGAAAGGCACAAGATGGCGACAAACGCTTGGCATTCTGGGGAGCAGTGCCAAAGGGGGGGAACAACACTCCTCCACTTAGGTTGCATTTCACATGATCCCCGAGCCGTTGCCAGGCGCTGTAGGAAGCCTTATTCTACTGCTGGTTCTTGCAGGGTAGTCAAGTCGATAGAATTTCTTTCAATGAAGCTCTTTCCTGTAATTACACTAGCGGTACGATTTCTTCCAGATTAGGGTACAAAAATGTATCAACACAGCTTAGACGCCCGACCTTTTCGAACGGGCGTTGAGGTGGGTCCAGTTTGAAGTGACCTGTTCAGTCGTTGTTCAAAGCTCCACGGTGCTTCATGCTTGAAAAGTTTCAACGTTCGTACTAAAATACCAGCTCACCTCACCTTTTCATACCGGTTGCAGCTTCCGGCAAACGGGACGAGGACTCGACGCCGAAAGACTCCCCAGTATCCCCTCTGCAGCCGTCGAACCGGGCCAACCGCACAGCCAGCCCCTTCGCCTTCGACAAGGCCGCAAAGTCGACCGCTCTGACAACTGCTATGGCAGCCGGAGCTCAGCCAAGCAGCAACGAGGAGACGCTCTTAAAATCGGCTCAATACAAGCCCGCAGAAACAGCTATGGACAAGGAAGACGGTCGAGAAACACCAGTCAGCGGAGAGTGCGCTCCGAGTGGCAAGATAACGGAAGTGGTATCGACGTCGAAAGCCAGCGGGGACACCGAGGCGCAGCCCAACTTCGACATCGTCCAGCAAGGGCTCATGGACTTGAGCAGCTTCTGGTACGTACCAAACCAATCCCATCCTGTCCTTTGCGGAATGTCAATCTTTGAACGTGCCCACCTGTTGTCTCGTCTTTCGTTTGCTGCGCGCTCGATTTCGCGTGCACTTATATGTTGCTCAGAGATGTTGCTTTTGACGTCGTACCTGCTCGATAGCGCCCGTTCTGCAGCTTAGAAGGTCACGAAGCAGTAGACAAGTCAGGCAGAAACGATAAATTGTGGAGATTGGCAACCGTGGGAATACACGTTTCCTTCAAACAAAATCCAAGACTTGATTTTGATCCACATGTAAAGGGAGAGATTCGAGCCTCAAAGGGAGACATTCAAGCCTCACCTTTCATTCTTATTTGCAGGCTTGACGAGAGGACGGGGCCAGTCCAGGCGAGCCGCCCAGAGTCGCTCCTTCTGAGGGTCGACCTTCCTCTGCTGGTGAGGACGTCCTCGCGTGACCTAACTCATCAAACTTAGGAAAATGCTGGACACCAAGTGACCGTAGGAGAGTTGTGTGTCTGCCCCTCCAAGTCGACATCAACATACCCCTTGCAAAACGGTATACCTAAAACGCTCTTTAAGTGTCAGATTGGAAAAACAAATAAGGAAGTGGGCGAAGCATAGGGAGACTGCAATCTTTCTTCCCCATCGTCGTTCCGCGGTGTTTTGGTACCCTCGCCTTGTGGCTGTCTCGCTTCTCTCTTTCCACTCGCCCGGCAAAGCTGCTCGTTATAACCAGATTTCTGGCCCATCATCCTTTCCTACTTCTGTTCCCCCTTCTTTGAAGAGTATAGTTCGGGGGTCTCCCAACGAAAGATGCACCAGTTCAACGAAAGCTTGAATTCTTAAGCTCTCTCTTCTGCAGGAGAGCGCGGCAGCGGTTGACCTGGACGTCTCAGAGCAGCGGGTGGTCCTCAGAGCCGTTGGAAAGTACCTCCTTGATGTAAGCACCTTAGCACAGAAGCATTGCCTTTTCATAGAGTCAAGCAAAACAGCGGTCATGCTTGAAGCTGCGGGGTGAACTCTGACCCGTATCCAACCCGTCGCTTTAGAAGAATCAATCTTGGCACCTCGTGCACCGTTCTTCTCGGGCTTTCCATCTGCGCTTGCCAAAACCTGCTCGTGATCCCCCATAAGGTGGTGGAGCCTTTCCACTGGCTCTCCTTGACTTACACCGTTTGAAATCTTCCAAACCATATTGAACGCTGGCCAAACTGTTTTCATGCATTGGGCGCTCAGTTTCACGTGTGAAGGCCTATTAACACGTCAACTGTCTGGACCTTTGCGATTCATTCTTTGCTTTCGAAAGGGAAATCTCAAGTAAGCTGATTGCCGGACAGCCCTTCTGCGAGCGGACAGGGGTGTAGATTCTTTGCGCTCTTGTTATTGCAGGCTGCCCTCCCGTACCCTGTCGAGGAAACAAAGGGCCGGGCAAAGTTCGACAAACTCCGGCGCCGCTTAGAAGTGGTGCTCCCCGTTGTGCGACCGCAGGCACCTCCCAGAAAGGTAGTTGCTCGGTCCAGCGCGAGAGGCGTCAAGACTTCTCCGCTCTCGTTGCAACATCACTCCGCGTATCGCATGTCGACAGTGAAGGCCCCTCTCAATACTCCTAGTTGTTTCGATGGCAAGGGTGCCGTTCGCTGTTGCGCGAACATGAGACGAACCTGGAGACTGAATGCAGGATCCACGCTTTCAACCTTCGAGAGGTGCATCTGGGGAAGGCGGAAAGTGTACAACCCTGACTTTGGTAACCGTTGAGCTGTACGAATGGTGCCGCCTCAGCCTGCTTGCGAACTACCAATGGCTCTTCTGTCCAATATGTGTTGTAGCGGAAGCGGAGGATGAATCTGAACATTTTTCTCGATGCTTTTGCAGCCTTTCGAGGAACCGCGCCCCGCCGCTACCGTCGATGACGACAGTTTGGGGAGCTGCGCCGAGCCCTCAGCGGATTCCGCCGCCGTCGCTGATGCATTTGCTGAGGCTGTTGAGCCACCGGAACCGGAGTCAACGGGCTCCCTGGAGGCAACTACGCAGTCCATCGGCGATGGTTCCAAGCTTTTCTTAAACGGAACGGCAGGAGAATTCGAGGAGGAGCCGCGGAAGGGAGCAGCAGACCGTACGGAGTCCAACGGAAGCGGAACCGTCCTCGGAAACCAGCAGGTGGTGGACGACGGCTCGCCTCTCCCATGTGCTGCCGAAGTGCCTCAAACAGGCCCCGCTTGCGCTGCGGAGGAGGAAGTCACCCGTAATGTGGACGCAACGGAGCAGGGAGAGATGTCAGCCATCGAAGATGCCGCCATCAGCAAAGTCTTTTCGATGGACAGTCTGATGGGGGCTCGCTCTGTGGAAGATGTCCCGGGGTTGGCGAACGGCAAAGGAGTTGCCGCGGAGACGGTTGAGACTCCGAGTGTGGTAGTTCCGGAGTTGGTGCAATTAGCGACCGAAGCGCCAAAGGTCGAGGAGAGGGATCCGTCACAGAAAAGTACGAGAGTAGCGCCTTTGCGGTACCAGCCCAAGTTGACGTGTTCGTTGGTCTATGACATCGATTAGAAGGAAGCTGCGCCACTCCCTGCGGGCGTCCCTGCTAAGGTAGTGCTTAAGACTGTAAAGAGGTATCGGTTGTTCTTTCTTCCAGAACTTTGAATCTGAGCAACAGGTGGAACGAGGTTCTAAAAGCGTTGATGCCCTGTCTCTTCGACACCTACATCATCTCTGTTGCAAGATGCCCGCTACGACATTATCTTGAAACCGGAAGGCTCGCTAGACAATCTACCAGGGGTCCCCACTCAGTGAAGCAACGGTGGAAACGGTGTGACGTGTAATGGGGTCTTCAAAGCCGGTTTCGTCACTGACAAAAAGCGCTGACTTCGATCAGCGCGCTTTGCCGCAAGTAATCTGTGATGACGCAAGCTCCTTCAAACCACAATACTGTGTTGGTAAAGGATACCATCAATGTGCGTGAATTGCAGACGTAGCTGCAGGGCAACGTGCATGCTCCGCACAAACAAATTCTGTTGAAGAAACGCGATTACAGCCAAAAGCTGTTTATACCCCCTCTGATTGATGGAAAAGCGTGTGTATGAGACTAGAGTGGGTTGGCTGTTTGACGGCCGGTGGTGCAATTTTTTTGAGTGCGGTCAATTTGTCATTGCATGTAGTGTTTTCGTGACCTGGAATCAATCACTTACGACATGCATTACTACCATGCTAGTTACTTGTGCATGGCGGACGGTATGACTGAATGGCTAGCTAGGATGAATTTGTATTGAACGATCGCACGCAATCAGTCTTGCCATGTGCACCAATTGCCGGCCGAAGACGAAGATCTACATGCAGGATTGGCAGAATGCATGGCCGCCGCGGCTGGTGCTTTTCTTACAATCATTGTCGATGTCGCCTGTGTGCAAACATGAAGTTTCGATGGCCAAGGAGACAAGCATGTTCCGTCTATCATCATGCTCTGTACGTGGCGACTGCCAGAGTCTTCGGACCGCATCTTCTGCAAAGACTGCCATCTCCTGCCTCCAATGTAACTTCGGCATTGGGGGAATTTTGCATGGCTTCTGGCATGAAGCTATAAAGACGGAGTATAGCATATCCAATAGAGGCCGATATTGACCGCAGACACATATACGAATTGACGCAGTCTGCATGTCGAAAACTGGGAACTCAATCAAGGCACCAAAAGCTGATAAGGCACCGAAAGCCGTCATCTCCTACTTTTAGCCTAGGGCCCCAAGCAGAGTCGCTTCTATTAAGTACCACCCTGAGAAGGCTTCCTTTGCCAACCGAGGTGGTGCTTCTGTCCTGTGGTGATCTGCGGGACTATCTGACCATCAAAGTCCTGCAACCGACCACGATACCACCCTGCTTCTTTGCTAACATAAAAGCTAAGCCCTGCAGGATCGAACTCATGCAGCTCCTTCCAACAAAAGATGCATGGGACTGAGCATCCTGGGGTTCCGTCTGCCTTGATTCGCCAGATAGTCAGATTGGACAGTCGGCAGCGGATCCAAGCACGGCGCCGACTCCAAGCTACGCCTTTCCTATCAGCAGACCTGCGCACAAGAAGCAGGTCGCTAATTGAGTTAAAAGGAGGCTTCACAGGCAATCTTGTGACCTGAAGTAGCTTTTGCGGCTCATATGGAAGCAAGTTTCAAAATGCAGCGTCAGAAACAAAGAAAGCAGCTCTTTGCTTTCCAGTTTCCCAATGCTGACAAGAGCCTAGAAAAAGGGGCATCAAATAGTGAGTAAGAGACGCATATATCTTGAGCTGGCAATCTGTCTCACTGGACGCGCTCATGATGGCCTCAGCAGTGCAACAATACAACAGGAACTGAGGCCTCATCTGGTGCCTTTTCAACAGCTCCCAAAATGCAAAAAGTCACCATTTAGGACCAGCAACACAGCACTCCAGGGATGGAGTTTGATGTACTCATTGCAAACTGGTTCAGTGCCTTCAATTGCCTGTGTATGGGTTCAAAATGGCCCCATTGGACCTGGAAAGAAAGTCTTTCATGCACGATCGCCGTGCACATATGTCACATTCGTATTAGAAAAAAGTCAAGCAGCTGGCCACTTTCTGCAAAGGCCTTCTCCACAATTGTATGCTTTCCTTCATTACTTTGCAGAGCTCCCTGTAGGTATTCACGCAGAGCCAGTGGCGTTGCGTCGACTGGAGCGCATCATCTTTCAGTCGAATTGTGATCTAACAAAAATCTACACAGACCAGCAAGTACTGACGACGTCGAAACACTCACCTATGGAGTTGCTCATTGAGGTTTCGTTCCGCACAACATTCAAAGGTGTTGGACGCTGCACTCGCTTTGTTCTTCGCCGTGTTTCCCTTTAACTCGTTGTTTAAACTGTTTAGAGGTCAGAGCGCTGGAGGCGATGGGAGACGCGGCCATCTGCTGGGGCTTAGAGTGCGTGATTGCAAAGACCGTTTTGGACATGGTGGTGGACCTGCAACTGCGAAATGCAACCTGCTGAATGAGCGCCAAAAAGTAGGACGCCTGGAACTTGCTAGACAGTGGCAGCAGTACTAGGATGGTGGCGAGGAGAGACTGTGAGTGGAGCAACAAGTTGACGAACGGTCGTCAAGAATCAGACGGAAGTCTGTGCACGTAAGACCTGATCTTTGGACTTCAAGGCGACACTGTGGCGCAGCTGGTCATGAGAAATTCGGAGGGGCGCATCAGATTTGGAAAGTTGAAAGAGCTGGAGATGCCAGTCCAGTTCTGCAAGTTCAACGCAAGAGAGAGCTGAGGCAGCCGGCGCTGGTCATCTGGAGATGCTAGAATGGCGCAATTGGGTGCTTTCTCAAGAAAAGGTGGTGCGTCTCCGCAGTCACCGCTGGAAAGCAATGCTGCATTTGATGCATCTGATGAGGAGGATGGACAGGTAAACTTTCTGCATTGGCAAGGCAGCGGGGGAAGAGATTGCAATGGCCAGTGCTAGTGGCTTTTCGATGTGCATCAGAGCAAGATTGTCAGAGCGCTGATCAGAAAGAAAGTTTGGCTGTCATGCGCCAGCAATCGAGCATCCTTCCAACTGAGGTTGCAGAAGATTGTCTTTGACGTGCATTTTAGTTTTGTGGAAAGAGCAATTTTTCTAGGATTGTTTGTGGTGGCTAGGCTTGTGCGTGTACAATCGATTCAAAGTCCGAGATCTTCAAGCTCGGAACTTCACCTGGTCCGCTTTGCAGGTGGCATCTTCAACCCACCTTCTTTCCTACTCTGATGAAAATGCTCACCTGCTGGATGCCCCACCTGGAACGTCAAGCATGGCTACCTCAGCAGCCTGGAGTAGTGGGGCACATGTGACATTGCCCCAGCTAGAGGATGACCAGTACTCTCCAAGTTGGTTCGTGGGGGGGCATTCACAAGAGCAGACGCTGAGCCAGCTTCTCTCACGACCCCCAGGCAAGCTTGTCCTATGGTCCTTACCTTCTGCGCTTTTGTAAATTGCTAGATTCGTTGGCAAGGTGACCTTTGATTCAAGGCCTTTCAACATCAGCATTATGGCCCCAGCTCAATTTCAGCCTTCATATAGTTGCCCTCCACTTGGAAAAAAAAATGTGCCCCCTTCTGGACTGTAAGCGGTGCCCCCGCTGTATGACACACCTCACTTGTTGATGAATCCCATCAACAACGACTGCCCTTCACTGCTTCCAGAGGACTGAACAGAATGCCGTATGCCAGACTCTGTGAGCCTTCCTCATGCCTGTGTGGATCCCTGATGTTGTACCCGGCTGCCTTGCAGGGCGCTTTGCATTCCTCTGTGATCCTGTTGAGGACAGCGCCGAGGCCCCCCTTCGAGCCTCCTCCCTCTTCGGTGCACTGCATCATGCGCTTGCCTTCGACAGCGGGGGCCATGCAACACATGGGCTCCAGTCCCTCACCCTGTCCATCCCCACTTTTGAAGAGCTTCCCCCAGAGGACCTGCTTGACTTGGCCGCCAAGACAAATGGGGGAACTACTCCTTTCAAAGGTCGTCCTATAGAGCAGGAAGACAGGGACGTAGATTCGACGAACGAACCTGAGTTTGAGAGACACCGAGCAGCCCCCAAGGCGCAAGCAGACAACTTTGAGGCTAAGGAAAAGGGGGTTAGGGAACTGCAGGCAAGCGCACTCACGGCGGCTGAATCAGGTAAGTCGTTGGCGCGGTGGTTGGAGGCAGCGGAGCAGCCCCCGGCAGGCCCCCTCCTTCGCACTTGGGAGTTTGCGGGAAGTGGGCCAGATGCTGGAGGTCTGGCAACTAGGGTGGGACCGGGAGAGTGCCTGCAAAACGGCGCGTTTCTATCAGAAGCAGGGGTCGCAACTTTCGACCGTGCATATAGACGGTATGCGAGCAAGGCATTCCAGCAAGCCCCCATCATTGTCCAGGTACGATTCGGGCTCCATCTGGTTAACTTAGTCAGAAAAGGTCCTTGCAGAACACCTTGTTGAGATTGTCCAACATTGCCTGTTTCGAGAACAATCTTTGACCAATCCTTCGAGATTTAGATGTTCAAATCGTGGCAAGAAGTTCAAGAAAAGCTTATAGAGTGCTGATACAAAAATGACAGGCTCCCAAAACATGGGTTGAGCGTTAAGACCTGATCCAATCGTTTCTTTTGTTGAAATGCTAATTCAAGTAAAAAACCTCTGGACTGTGAGCAATTGATCGAGTTTTCGAAAGGCCTACTTTCTTTTCGTCAAGTTAATTTCGTTATGCTTGACTCCAACGTGGATGCGCGTCATCTCAAGGAGGAATAACTCAGTGGCGAAGGGTAAAACGTTGGAGGCTCGTATCAATCACCGACGATTTTTCTGCAGGAAAGGGACCTGGTCCGCGACGCTCTATACGCGCTGCAGGGGGTTCCTTCCTCGTTGATACGCCTGGAGTCGCAAGCCCGACCCCCACAAAAGCGAGGCCCAACCCCTCCCAGTGTCCGCCTCCTCTCAACCAGCTCCGCGAGCATCTCAGCCCTCCTCAAGCCCCTCATTGAGGCGGGACGGGTGCGGCAGCAGCTGGACCGCTTCGCACGCGGCAAAACGGGGCCTGAGATTTCTAGTCGGAGCGCAGACTGGGACGAGGGGTCCAGGAGGGGCCTCGTGATGCAGGCGTTTGGCGGCGCACTGCAGACCGTCTTGTTGTGCCAGACAGCGGCACTTGATCGGATCGGGCGCTCCGTGAAGGAGCGCAGGGGGGGAGGAAAGTTGGGGGCGTCAAACGGAGGTGCAAAGCGTACGCGGGGAAGGAAAGAGGCGGGTGATGAACAGAGGTTCTTTACGAAGCAGAGTGCGGGGGATGAGACGACAGCGGAAGATAGTATCAGCAGTGCAGGTGTTGACGCACCGGACGGACCCAAAGGGGGCACGAGAAGAAGGCGCCTCGAATCGTTCTTTGCGGCAGCCAATGGGAACCGAAGTGATCAGGACAGAGAAGGGGTGCAAATCGACCCTTCTTCCTCAGCAGTCCGCAGCACCGAGCTAGTCCTCTCGGGAGCAGAAGTTGGACCGTGGGTGAAAGACAGCGACGCCACAATGCTTTCTGAGGCCGAGCAATCGCTTTCGAAGCAGTCGAACGGACATCTGGTCAGCAATGCGAGGCCGTCAGATGGAGTTCCGGACGCTTCGGAGCATTTGTCGGATGGCGACCACGGGCTTTCGGGCGGCGATCGGACGCTGACTACCGGCAGCGTGGGCGACATAACGCTTCTGGAGTTGCTGCTGCATTCAACAGAGCTGCGTACGCAGCTGCACGTCCTGGCGCGGTTGTGTAAACGGCTGGGGATGTGGGACGGTTCCGGCGCTGGCGGGCCGGGCGTTGGTGGGGCGGAACTGCTGTCGAGGCTGTTCGACGAAGTTTTGGTGAGAGCCCGTGTTTGCTGTCTTTCTCAGGTAGTACAAACTTTGATCGTTCATTGATTGGATGGGAGACGAGGACAAGGACGTGAAAGGAGTGCTGGTCGACGTTCTCTGGCTGAGCTTTTTGTTTCAAGCAAGCGAGCGACGGATCACCTTTGAAGGGTAACAGGAAAGAGAAAGAAGAGAATAGAAGAGGGACATTTCGGCCCTGTAACAGGCGGTCCGATGGCCTGTAGTATGTAAAGCACCACCGACGTTCGAAACCATGTAAACGCAAATCGCTCCCTAACATCTAAGGAAAGGAAAGACTGTCATCGGCCCGTATCTTGTACCACAACCCCACCTCGTGCTAACCCGCCGTCCGTTGTAACACTTTCTCTGAGCGAAATGTACTTGGAGTCGTCAACGCTTCGGTTCAAGAACGTGGCACTCGAGCCATTAGCTCGAAAATTCAAACCTTTTCTCGTATCCAAATTCGTTCAGTCTTTTACTTTTGCTCAGAGTCTCCAATTTCGTCCTCTGCAGAACGCGGACCCCGTCTCTGCGGACGTCCACCGCTTCCTCCTGTCCGCAGCCTGCCAGCCCTACTTGGAGCTCGTCCGCGGCTGGCTCTACCAGCTACAAGTGGACGATCCGTACCGCGAATTCGTCTTGGCGCAGTCCGATGAGGTCGACCCCTTGACGGGCACGCAGGTTAGACCCTCTGTGAGCTTTGGCTTTCCAACTTTCTTGCATATTGAGGCTTTAGCGTTCGCGCGCTTGGGTGTGCGCAAACGAGGAGGGCTCAGAGCTTCACCAGGTGGGAAGCAAGAGCAACCTCTTCCATTGTCTTTGTGGGCATCTGGGAGCTGTGATCCAGTCAACACCAACCATTTAGCTTGAAAGCCGCTCACAATGAGGGCAAGGAGGTTAATTCTGCAGTGTCCAGCCTTATTCCATTTGGGCAGCTGTTCTCCATCAAGCCCCTGGGATCCAGTAGCCCCTGTCCTTCCAGGTAGTCAAAACCGCGAGCCCGCCGTCGTTCCTCGCCGCCGTGTGGCAGCCCCTCATCCGTGCGGGCCAACAGCTGCGAGTCCTCTTGGATCTGCCACAAACCCGGGAGCTCGCCGAAACCATCCTCAGCTGCCCAGAAAGGCACCCTCTCCAAACCCTAAACCTCTCCAGCGCGGACCAAAAGCCGCGGCTCGGAGCCGCCTCTCTGCAGCGTCTGTTGGATGCGAAACCCGCAGAAGAAGAGACAGAAAGCGCGAGTCCGGGGCTTGTGTTCAGCGCATCACGGCTGCGGGCAATCGCGGCGGAAGCGCGGGAGAGCGCACGGAAGAGAGAAACCGAGGCGGGGTGGACTTTGACCATGCTCGCAATGCAGGAGCGGCGCAGGAAAGAGGGGAAAATCGATGCGATTGAGCAGCACCGGTTGGATCTGGCCAAAGCATACGACGAGCAACGGCGGGCGTCGGTGCTCGAGACGGAAAAGGAGGCGCGGAGGAAAGAAGCTTTGTTCAGAGAGCAGCGGGAGGAACTAGAGCGGCGGGCGGAAGCGAAGCGGCGCGCAAAGGCCGCAAGGATCGAGCGGGAGCGGGCGATGGTGCGGGAGGAGAAGGAACTAGAGGCGGCAGAGATCGCGAGGGTGAGGGCGGCAATGGTCGCGGAGGCTGAGGGGCAGCTGGAGGAACTGGACCGTCGGATCCAGGCCGTGAAGGATCGGACGGCTGTGGAGGAGTCGCAGAAAGTAGATGATGGCACGACAACTCTGGAGGGCAGACAGGCGGCTTTAGTCGAAGAGGAGTCGGTCAAGGCAGGCGATGAGGGGGCGCAAGTTGAAGCGCCAAGAGCGGAAAGGCCGAAGATAGACGCTGCCCTGACGGGTGACACAGCAACGGAAGAAGACCGGAAGGAGGTGCAGTCGGCGGACTCTTCCGGGAAACTTTCGAAGGCAGACAGCAGCTCGGACGTAAAGCGCGGGCCCGAGCAGATGTCGGACGAGAGCGCAGCCGGGGGTGACGAACCGGAAGAAGAAACGGCAAGCGGGAAAGGCGAGGACGATCGGATCAACCTCGAGGAGTGGCATCGGTTGGCGCATCTCGAGACGAGCGAGTCCGGGTTGTTTGGAAGCGAGGCGGGCGAATCTTCGGGAGACTTGTCGACCCCTTCGGGCGTTGGCGGCAGAGGAACTCGGGAAGAAGAAGCGGGCGGTGCGCAAGGCTTTGAGGGACTGGCCGAGGGGCTAACGGTCAGCGCTGAGGAGACGTCGCTAGATTCAGGGTTGCGGCAAACCAGGGATGGGACGGAGGTAAGAGCGCGAAAAGATGAAGATGCTGTAGAGCCGGGCGCAGTGAAGGACGTAAGTGCGATCTTGGCGGGTCTGGCAAGCGATCTCGAAGGGGGTCAGTCAGGCCCCGCTGGGGAACAGGAGGTTGCAGAACATGGGGAATCTGATGGAGGGAATGTGCAGCCGAGTTCAAAATGGGGCCCGCCCGAGGACCCCACCCACGCGGCAGGCGTCGCACGGGAGGGGTTGGACGCTTCCGGAAGCGCCGGAGAAGCAGCACGGAGAGGGCGCCAGATGGAGGGGCGTGAGATGCTTGACGTCATGGCCGGAGGGTTCGACGGCTTTCGAGTGCTGCCGCCAGCAGAACAGAAGGACGCGGACAGCGGATCGGACCTGGCGGGCAGCGCTACGCTCGTGCGGTGGGGCTCGTCAGCGGACCCGTTCCCTGCAGCAGGCATGAGCACGAAAGATCTGGGCGACTCGTTCGCCGCACAGGACTTCCGGTTTGCGGACGGAATCGACTTTCGGGGCCGGGGCTCAGGACCGGAAAGAAAACCGGAAACGGAAACGGAACCCGCCGGCGACCCTTCCTTTGAAGCGGGTTCTGAGGGGCATGCTGCAAGCCCGTTCAAATCCGCCGACGAGGCGCTATCTATCGGACAACCGGTCGAAGACTCTGAGCGCAGATCTTGGACCAGCAATGGCATCCCCAATGACCAAGAGACACGTGTCCTCCCAACCGAGACCTCCCGCCAAGCCCTCGCGTTCCTGTCGCCGATCCCGAGCGCTTCCGGTGATCCCAATACCTTCGACCTGTCCCCGACCGCTCTTTCAACCCCAATCTCCGCTCAACCCGACCTTTCCCCGGCCCTCGCGTCCTCCCGGGGCGTCTCTCCCGGCCCGAAACGCTCCCCCCCGGCAACTTCCCCGCGGCCCAAACCGTCCGGACGTCCGTCGGCGACGCCGGACGACGACGACGCGGACGCGCCGCTGTCCGTGGTCATGGACGTATGCGTGGTGCAGGAGATCCTGGCGCAGTACCGCTGTGTGAGCGCGTGCTGCGTGCACGTATTCCAGGAGGAGCTTGCGCTGCCCGCGCACTGCGCGGCGCTGCGGCGGTACCTGTTCATGCTCGCGGGGGACTTTGCGGACGCGTTCATGTCGGCGCTCTTGACCCAGGTAGGAGAGTCACCCGAGGAGTCGTCCAGAGATCCCGCAGAAAGCGTCCTGCACCTTTGGACGCAGATGACCCCCATCCTGTTGAGACTTGCGGGCGACTTTGGGGACGCGTTTACGTCGGCGCTCCTGAGCTCGAAAAGAGGCTCGCCGAAACGAGCCCCTCCAAAAAGATTCTCGCAGAAAGCGTCCCTCGCATTTTCAGCAGGAGCCGGCTTAATGCACATGATCCCTTACTCAAGGATAGAACTCAAACGTAATCTATGCAATCTGCGCCGCCTAGCTAGTGCAACAGCTTCCTCTGAGCAATTTTCCCCATGGCGGTCAAGCCTCTTCTTCCGTACAATTTTGCTGACGTCATCAGTGCCTGCTATCACAGCGGTGGGGCCCCTCAGGCGGCGCGTCCCGGCAGGCGGAGGTCCAGGCGCTGCTGGAGGGATCCCTCCAGACGTCGAGCTGCAGTTCGGACCGGCTCGCGGAGCGCCTCCACGTGCGCGTGCAGCAGTCGCAGGAGGAGCTGCCGGACGTCTACGCGCCGTGGGTCAAGGCCTCACTAACTCCAGGTTAGTCCGTCGTTCTGGGCTATCTTTTGTCTGCGCTTAGTGCGTGATTCAAAAGTCCTAACGATGGGTTTCTCTGTAGGCATGGAGCTGCGGGAGGCTGACGGACGCTTACGTGCTGTGCGTCAAGGCTCACTCACCCGTGCTAGATAGTCGTTGTGTCTGGGTGCGCGAACCGTTATTGGCGCGCGATAGCTACTACAATTCGTTTGTCCACAGCCGTAGAGCTGCGGAAAATGCCGGCCGTAGATGTCTTTTGTGCTGAGGCCTCCCTAACCTCAGGTCCGGACGTTGGTTTGGGATGTTAAAACTTCGATCTAGTTGATTAGCATGTCTCAGCCCATCCTAGACCATAGTCTTGCTACTGCTCAACGTGTATGTACTCCAGGTCCGCAGCCCAGCGAAGAAATCGGTCTTCAAATGAAAAAGACAAACGAAGTCTTGTGCCGTGCGCTCGCAGGTGGCTTCGTGGACCTGACCCGCGTCGACGCCTTCGACTTCATCCAGCTGGATTACCGGGTGGAGTGGCCGCTGACGCTCGTGCTGACGTCAGCGGCCATGGCGCAGTACCAGGCCGTCTTCCGCTTCCTGCTGCGGGCCAAGCACGCCACCTTCTCGCTGCGGGATGTGTGGCGGGACTTGCAGGTGGGAGGATCTATCCTTAAATCAAGGCGTTTACTTCTGTTTTTGGTGTTTTTTTCAAGTCATTCTTGGTTCCTTTTTCCTTTGGATTCTCACCACACTTTGAACGTCCATGGCGATCTCGTTTTTCTCGGAGTGAAGGATCTTGGGTATTTGAGCCCTCGCACTCTTTGGGAGCCGCTTGTGAGGTGTCCGACGACATTTGCATAGAATCGTTATCTTATCTTACTTGCCGACAAGGTCTGCCAACTGCTCTAGCAACGGGTTCTGCCTCTGCGTGTTTTGGATAAGCTTCGCTGTCTAGCTTTCGGATCGACGGGCAACAGGAGACGAGAGAGAGAGAGAGCCAGAATCTGCAGAAGGGGTCCCACGCAAGAGCATAGAGGGGTTTGAAAAGGCAATTTCATGATACTCCAGGGTACGTGCTCTCTAGGAGCACTTGCGGATCCACCGAAGACGCATACAACGCCGATCGTTCTATCCACCGAGCCGTGGCCCACGAAGCAGTGTCTCATCAAGCAGCAGCGCATGCATGAGGCCCTGTCATCGCTTCATGCAGAGCTCTGCCGTACTTTCTCCAGGTCTGAGCTCGCCAGCGGCGTTCAAACGGGGCCCCCAAGTGGAAGCGGCCACTAGGTCTTGCCGCAACAGCGATAACTGCATCGGGCTCTGTCATCTCACTATGCAAACCTTCCTCCCATCACTTTTCCCAGGCCCTGAGCCGGCGGCTCGCAAAACGGGGCCCCAGCATGAGGTCCACATGTCCTTGCAGCACTGGCGGTAACCTGCTCGGGGCCCTGTCACATCGACATGCAATCCAATCTCCCGTTCCTTCCCCACGTCCTGAGCCGGCGGCTCGCAAAACGGGGCCCCGGCGTTAGCGCTCACGTGTTCTTACCGCAATAGCAATCGCTGCATCGGGCCCTGTTAATGTGTCATGCAAACCTTCCTTCTATTCCTTCCCCCAGATCCTAAGCCGGCGGCTTGCGAAACGGGGCCCCGGCGTGAGCGCCCACGTGTTCGCGGAGCAGCAGCGGCAGCTCCGCGAGGCGCAATTATTCCGGGCTGCAATCAGCCACGTGGTCACGACGCTGGCGAGCTTCGTCCAGGCACAGATCTCGGACGTGGCGTGGACGCGCTACCAGGAGCGCATTCACACCGACGTCGTGGACCTGCACGACCTGAGCCAGGTGGGGGTTTCTGGTGACAATTTGCGTTGGGGTGTCCTCGGGGGTAGAGTGGGAGGCGGAAAGAACCGTAGAAAAGGGTCGTAAGAAGGTACTAGTAGAAAAAAGAGTCTCCTGGATTTCTAAAAGAGATTCTGGTTGCCAAGTGCCAGGAGTTAGCCTCCATCTCAAACTTGAAATCAAAGAGTTTTGATGTCAAGCCCTACCCTAGTCCCAAAGGGAAAACCCTGCTCGGCTGCCCGCTGAATATGTGGTGAAGGTTGCGCGTGCTTGCCTGCTAGGTGCAGACGGCGTGGCGGCCAAAGCGAACACAATTTTTTGAATGCGCAAGCCCTGAACTTGACCAAAACCTCAAAAGCAACCTCAAACCCCAAATACAAACCCAGGTGCACGCTGAATGCGTGGCAGAGGCCTCACGGGCATGCCTGCTAGGCAGACGGCGCGGGGCCCAAGGCGAACAGATTCTATGAACGTCAAACCCCTAACTCAAAAGCCACAACCCATTCCAGACTCAAACCTGGATTTCATATCCAGGTGCATGCTGAATACGTAGCGGAGGCAGCACGCGCTTGCCTGCTTGGCGCAGACGGCGCGGGCGCCAAAACGTGCATTGACGCTATCTTCCAGCAGCTGCTCGCGCTGCGAGGCCACCTGCGGCGTGCGGTACGTTCGTTGGACCAGCCCGCGGCGGAGCTCGAGATTGACGAGGTCAATCAGCAGGTTAGCCGCTTAACCCTTGGGTTTGGAAGTCATCGATTCTGGGGCCTTGCGGGGCAACTTCTTTGGCTGTGGACTTGCTTTGGGCTGTTGCACAAATCTTCATTGCAGATCGACGAAGTCAATGTGGAATGTAAGCGTTCTTTCCTGTTTATGAGATTCTCTGAATTTGTCTTGGTTTTGTCCGGGTGCTGTTCTGTCACCCGAAAATTTCGAAAGGTCTCCCAACATTATTGGTGCAAGGTCCGAGACCAATGCTCAATCGTGGTGGCTGCAGATTAAGCAGACCAAGGAGGCCTTTCAGGAGAGCTTGCGGACCCTGTACGCTGTCCATCTGCGGCCTCGGGTTCAAAACGTCCAAGCAATTGAGGACCTGTGCATGCGCTTGAACTTCAATGGCTTCATTGAGGAGAGCATCACCAAGCTGTCAGGAGCAAATCTAGAGGTTTTGCGGCAACGCTCTGCAGCAGGCGGTCGAAGCGAATGACTACGTTCTTTATCAAGATAGTCGATAGTAAGCTATTCTTACACGCATGCGGCGGTAAGGGAAGATAGTGTGCCTGAACAGGCCGCTCGGAAATGTTGGTGAGCGGTCGATCTGGCAACCTCTTGCACTTCGTCGTAGCACGAAAGCTGCAGTCGGCCACTTTCTGCCGTAGCACGAAAGCTGCAGTCGGCCACTTTCTGCCGTCGTGCTAGCAAAAGCGCCCCGCCGGAACATCACCACTCATAGTCCGCTCCGTCGTGACCGAATCGGAAGCTCAGTACCTATACTATGATATACGTGAAACTTGATATGATGCAGTTTTTAACGTGGCGTCCTCGTTGAGCAGTAAACGAAGCATGAAGGGACGGGCTGGTACGTCCAAAAGAGGTGACTTTAGTCGACTTGTCCCATGTGAAAAATGAATAAACGCAGCAAACATGAAGGTTGCAACACCAGCCGGCCAAAGAAGTTTTGAATCATGCAATACTCGAATCAACATCTCTAAGTATTTGGAAGCAGAATTCTTCGGCCATATCGCATATCCTTTGAGCTCGAATGCATGCTTTTCGCATAATCCTAAGCGTTCGATCCGAGGGTGTTCGTACCTACTGATTGAATCGGGCCGTCCGAACCCAAGCCACATATGATCATTGTGAGCGAAAGATGCACACATCATTCCAAAGGGGTCCTAGCTTGAAGACCCTAAGCGTCCGCCCCCAGCACCTTGTCCGCACGCTCCAGTCCTTCCGCAAGCTCGTCGAAGTCGGACCGCTGCACGGCCGCCTGCAGACCGCTGCTACCCGTCCGTGCCTCTGGATCGAGCCTCTCGACTTCCCATCCGGAAAACCGAATCCGCGTTCCGCCGTCGCCTTGCATGGCGGATTCCGGCCGCGCTCGCTCGACAGTGGCCCTCCCTGGGGCCGGTCCCCGGCAAATCTATTGGACGTCAATCCGACCGCTTTTCCTCTATCCATGGCTCTATGCGGCCGCGGAAGTCCGCGCTCTCGTTGCAGCGGGGCGCGGAGGCGAGACTAGTACGTGGCTCTTTTATCACTCTAGGGTTTGTCGAACAGCAGATCGCCCTGATCGAAACGAGTCTGAATGGAACCAGGGCGTCCAACCTAAAGGCCCGTCAACGGCCGCCAGGGCCTTTGTGTGCTTCAGGTCGAATGGATACCGCACCACGGACATGCTCCCTCTGCCACGTGGCACCACGCCAAGAAGCAAGAGGTGCAAAATGATCTCGCCGCCAACTCAGCGTGCCAACTCGACACTTCTCCTCGGCGCTATTCTCGAGTTTATCCTCGGCGCTATCCTCGACCATCGGAAGTGCGATTGACCTCCAGAAAACTGATGAATAAGCCGAGATAATAATAAGGTAACCGCACTGGGACGGGTACGGTTAGTTTGGTGGTTAGGGTGGGTATGGGTGCGGAGCAGGTAACTTTTTGGGTTGGGGTTTTTGGGTGTTAGTCGGAGCGTATGATTGTCTTGACTTATTATGATCTCTCTTGAGATTTATGGAAGTGCGGCCAAGCTGTCTAGGTTGGCCGGCAGCTGAGCGCTTCGCCACTGCTGCGAAACGAGGCGTGTTGCGGGCAGCCTTTAAGCGGCGGATCCTCTTGCATACACGAGTGCAGTTTAAGACACAGCTTGCTTTTTTGACTTATGACGATCAAGTCGAGTGTACGTCTGCAGTGAACCGAATGAAAGGTGCAGAACACGTCTCGACCACACGCGACCCGGCTCGATTTTAAACACCCACAAGCTTCTAATACTTTCCATCTCAACTTTGATCCGAGCTGATCGCTTTCCTCGAAAACGGCACCGCACAGCAGACAGCTTTGCCGCGATCATGGCGTCGATTACTGTCCGTTCGGTCCCTTCATCTGCTGGCGTGATCTTCGTCTTCCTCCTGATGGGAGCGACTTTCGGTTTGGTCTCTGCCCAGCCGCCGTTCACGTACCTCGTCCAGGGAGGCGTGGTAAGTAACTGTTCACCTCTTTTTGTCCGAAACGCATGCTCTCTTTTGCGTGAAGAAGTGCTGAATCAAGCAGTGAAATGAGGCGTCAGCGAGAAACCTTTCTCCGTCGTCTGAGAATGCTCTTGCGCACATCTTTTGGAGGGACATATCATGGGCTGTTGGCATCTGCACAGCAATGCTCAAAGAGGCATTGGCTCGACTTTGCGAACAACAAACATCTCCTGGTGATTATTGAACTCAAACTCTTGAACTCTACCTGTTCCCTGGCCTCGTTCTTTGTCACCATATGTGACGAGACCCATTGTCACCATTGCTTCTTGGATTTGCCATGCGTGGGCGGCTAGTTCTTTGTCGTTTGACGACTTGAGTGAAAAGCTTAAGCTACTGGTCCATCCACACGTGTAGGTCGAAGTTCGTATCAGATTGATCTGAGACACTTGATCCTTGGAACGTGTGCTTTTACACCAGCTTGAGACTTGTGCTTTAGCACCAGGTTAAGCAGTCGTGGCTTCCTACGTTAAGAATACAATTGCCCGCTTTTGTGGAGACTTGATAAGCACCTAGCCCAATCGCATCGAACCGCATCAATCGCACAGAAAGATCTCGTCTCTTGCCAGGCTTGTTTTCAATCAAGCCCCTCTTCAGGCCTTCTTGTCCAGTTATGGAACCTTCTGATCAGCTGTTTCTCTCTTGGGTCGTCGTGCAGGACTCTTTCGGAAACGACTTCCGCCCCACGGCAGGCCCCCCAGCGAATAGCGTATGCGGCGCCATCGCGTATGGCGAGGACGCCACGGCCTGCGAAGCGCGTTGCAACGCGACGGCTGCCTGTGCTGGCTTTATCCACTGGGCTCGCAACAATTGCTGCTTCCTCAAAACCCAATTAGTAAACCCAACGGTTTTTCTCGAGCTCGTGGCTCATGTGAAGTCGCCCTTGGGTGAGCTTTCAACACACCCTGTTTGAGATGCATCAGCAACCTCACATGATCTTATCAAGCTTCGTTTGAGAAGCATGGGAATCCACTCTAGCAGAAGTTCATGTCTCTTTTGCAAGTGATGATGACGGTTTGTTCGACTAAGACGAGATTTAAGAGGCGTTGCTTTGATTCATTCTTTTGTTTCTTGCAGGCTTTACGTACTCCGTCATGAATGCAACGGTGAGTCTCGACGACAGACTTAAATGTTTTTGACTGCATTTTATTCCATGTCATGTCACAATTTCTGATTGCTAAGGAACAAGAGACGTACCTGCTTTGCTCTTAGTCAAAACGCTGCTTCGGTTGTTATTAGAATTCTTTTTGGAATTGCGGCCTTGGTATGCTATTTCACAGATCGCTTTCCTAACACATTTAACTTGCAATGCCGCATTTGACGTACCAAATGATCTCTTGGTGATCAGGTCATTCTTTTTGCCAAGTAAAGCAAAAGCGTAAAAAAGTCTAGTCGTTCCAGGAGATCGGATGATGCATAGAAAGTCAAAGTTTTAGGGATCAATAGTGCCGGAATAAAAATCGAACACGCTCTTAAGATTGCCTCCTCAGGATCATTCGTTGTTAGTAAAGAGTCACGTAGTTTTTTTACACATCATGAGTTGGTCTTGTCGTCGATCGTAAGCGCACGTTAGATTCGCTGATGAAACCAACAGAGTTCGAATCATCACCCCCCGCCCATGTTCTTTCCTGTCACCCTAAAATTTTCGGAAGCCTTAATCAAGTCCTTCAAACCCATGATACTCTGACTGACATCACCTACAACAGTTCTTCGTTGCTGCTCTTCACAGGACTATTTTGGTAACGACTATTTTCCCTTCGCCGGTCCCGTACCTTTCCCAGCTATCTGCTCGGGTGGGGGGTATGCCGAGAACGCAGCGGCCTGCGAAATCCGCTGCAATGCAGCGTCTAGCTGTGCTGGTTTCGTCTACTATGCTGCTGTTAACTGCTGCTTCTTGAAAACCGCGCTATCGACCGCAACGAGCAATGCAGTCGTCGAGTCGCACGTGAAAACGGGTAAGTGCTCATCCGCAAAGACGCTTGTCCTGAAAATTAACCGACTTGATCGCTCTATATATTGGCCACCGGGTGTCGCATCGTTTTCCTGACATTGACGTCTCCAACGCGACATTGAACAAAGGGCGGTCCTGAGGTCACGCTTCTCTTGCCATACACGGGTATATGGCTTGACCCTCAAGCATCCGGCCCTGATTCTATGATGCGTGTTATACCGCGTATGCATGGCTTCGGCGGCAAACGGCTGGTTTGAAAGTATTCATCCGGACTTGATCTTGATATTCATCTAGTCTTGTCCTTTCATGCAGGCTATCTTGGGTTCTTTCTCGAGCTTCAGACGGTGAGTCACGGCTGAGTTAGTCCGTGCCTTTCGCCTTTCTTCCGTGTTTTTTTGCGGATGCACTCTTGTGTAAGAAGGACGTCGATCCGCTTCCTTAAGCTTCATTCAAGCAAGCTCATTGCAGGTCAAAAGTAAGACACATCCTCGACCGCAAATACGCGTTCGCCAGACTCACACAAAGATTGGGCCTGGCGATGCAGGAGTATCTTGGCTTCACGATCGTCCCCCCCGGCGTTCCCACATCAAATCTCTGCCTGTATCCCTTGATAGCCGGCATTTCTACAGGCGCCCAAACGCAGGCGATCATTGAGAGTGCTGCCGCGTGCGTGTTTCGCTGCAATAGCACTCCTGGGTGCATCGGGATCTCTCACTACGCCGACCGGAACTGCTGCTTCCTAAAGACCACAGTCTCGCCGCTCGTCCCGTCCACGCTGGTGATCCGGAACGCCAACTTCTACTCCAAAAGGGCTCGTGAGTCTCTTTCAAGGGCGTAGCACTCAATCTACTCTCGCCAATGGCCGTGGATTGATGAAATGCAGCCACTGGTATTGCGAGCTAAATTCTAGAAGGTCAACTTGAATCTCGAACAACCGCCTGCAGAGTTCACATGCTTCTGTTGGGCTGCTGTGGTGCATGTTAAGGACGACCCTCGTCTCAGAGAGGAGTGTGAGCCTTGATTGAACCGGGGATTGTTTGCATAAGAACCAGTCTGAGGCATGAGGGCATACCACTTTGTATATACATACGCCTCTCGGAATCTTCAACTCGGCGAAAAAACTCGTGTAAAAACCGTTGCTGTTCAACACTCGTTCTGACGCATGAAGTCGAGTTTTCCTTGAAAGTAGAGAAATGGAAGGCAGACTGACGAGAATGCAACAACAAGCACTGCACAGATCAAAGAGCGAGTGCCAACATTAGGTAACGAAGCTACGGCGCTAAACCGAAAGGGTACAATGATCACACCAGTGGGCTTGACGATTGGGCTTCGCTGTGCAGCTTTGGCGTGTTCTTCGACGGCCAACTGCTCCTCCCAGCCCACACCAACCTTCTCCCCCGGGTGTGTTTGTACCCCGTACGTCGGAAGCAACACTACCTCGGCCCCGGCTTCAGTTTGCGCGGCGAACGTACAATGCGGTGCCTGTAAGGGCTGCAATACCGACGCGAACTGCCCCGTGCGTTACAGCTGCGGGGGCACCTGCGGGGGTGTCCGAGTCGTGCCCACAGGGTTCAGGGGAGTCTGCCTGCCCAATTGCGGAGTGCAGCCTGCAAGCGGCGGCTGCTAGAGTCGTGGAGGCGACGTCTGATCACAAAGCTTCCCCCCTGGTAGATTGACGCCTAAAAGGCGCCATTAAGGTTCCCATGCACAACAGTTGCTCAGTTGCGCTGACATGTCTACTGAAAGTTATATTTTCGTTATTGAAGTCGCGGCGGCAAGTGTCGCGAATGTACCTGGAGAGTCTACCACAATTTACCACGCTTGTAGACCCGAATTTAGTAACCTACGAAGTTTGTTGTCTTAATTGGCAGGAAAATGTAGAATCTCGTCTTGGCAGAGTCACTATATAAGAAGATTCAAGTATAACTTTGTATGTATTAAATACATTGCTGCACTTCCCACTGCCGGGATATGGTTATATGGATGAGATCCAACTTGCAAAGATGGATCGCGATTTATCCGGATCAGGACACTGCAGTTCGATGAATATGCAATCCTAATGTGATATGTATGGTCAAGTGAATTGTAGCGTAGTGGCGGGAAGGGCGCATGTGCTGCACTACGCTTGCACGTGTCATGACGCCCAAGAGCTGCGCATACAATCCGCATCTGTGAAAAGAATGATTGACATGCATGTGCCGCCGCAATAGAGGCTAATGAGCAATTTGTGCGTACACCTTGCAACCATCGCTTGGCAGCCTGCTCCATCAATGACGCTATGGCGAGGGCCAAACAATGGACGTAGATCGACGCACCATTCTATCAAATTCTTCGCCTGCTCAACTGAAACCTGAATCATGCTTGACTGACGAGGCACTTCCGGCCTGCAGTAGACGGTTCGGCCTGCCTGTCCTGATGCTTTTCTCCACTATAAAATACCAGATCCTTTAGTGCCAGTCCAAAGCCCCTACAAGGACTGTCACATCTTGGGTTTCTTTGGTGGAGGTGGACCCATGTCACCCGCACCTTCTTTTCGCTTTGTTCCCAAGAACTTCTGAACCTGCATGACAGACATGGCATGGCGTGAGGAAGATACAAAGGCAGCTTGGACGGTAATTGAAATCGAAGGACCTGTTACATCCCGATGAGTAGATCTCGAAAGATGCCAACAGCTCGATGGTTAGGTGCTCTTCACTGCTCAGACCCAACCAGAGAAAGGATTTTCCGCTGATTGACAGGGCCATATCCCTCCAAACTACAGTCTCGATGTTGGAGGAACCATCGAAACGAGATTCGGAAAGCTGTCTTTACAAGATCACGGAGCATCACAGCAACGGCTACCATTGAAAGCTCAACTGAAAGCTTTGCAGCTCCTTCTCCTTAGGCTGCTATATTTACCAGCAGATCGACACGAACAAGCCAACGGAAAATCAGCACCTGATTCAGAACCGTCGACGATCGACGTCGAGAGATTCATTGCTGCTGCAGACACTTTCGCACCTTGACAGGAATGCAAAGTCGCCGCTCCTCTAAAATTTATATCAAAGGGGCAAACGGAGTTTTTCACCAAGAGGCTTCCGAAAAGCAAGTCCAACGTCATCTCCCCTTCTGTCGAAGCTCAATTCACGTATTTTTTTGAAGTTAAAATGAAACCGCAAACTTGAAAAGAAAGCGCCCCCACCTTCTGGTCCCCCAGCATGGGCGTCAGCTCCCCCGGCTTGAACGTCTCCTTCTCCGCGACCGCGAACCCGGACCGGAAGTCGGACGTCTGCCCCGGCTTGACGCTCCCGCTCAGCACAATATACGGCGACGCCGTTTTGGCCTGCACATCCCGCATCTTCTGCACGCTCCCCGCGGGAGTGTCCCCGGGGTTCATCTGCTTCAGCTTCTTCTCCTCCATGAACTGCTTGAACTCCTTTTCCTTTTTATTCTTGCTCGGGTACATACCGTGGAAGTGGTGGTTCAACTCGCGCCACGCCTCCTTCGGCGTCATCACGCGCCCGAAGCGGTCGTGCCGGATGAGCTGCACGTCCTTCGGCCACTCCTCCTTCTCCGCCGCTTTGGGGGGGTCCTTCTCGACCCCCAACAAGCTCTCATCCACCACCCCCAGAAGCCGCCCCTTCTTTTTGTCCATGTTCCGCCCCCCCCAGTCAACGGAATCCGACAGCGCCCCCCGCTGCTGCAACAGTTTCAACGCCCCCGCGACGCCGGTCCCCACAACAACTTCCTCGCTGATCGACTCCAGCTTCTCGTCCTCCTCTTCCTCCTTTTCCCCCCCCTGCGCCGTCACTTCCATCCACCCCCCCGCCTCCTCTTTCGCCTCCGCTTCTTCCGCGTCCTTCATCTCTTCGTCTTCGTCGTCGAAAAGTTCGTTCTTCTCTTTCCTGACGGTCTCCTCGAGCGAAATACCCCGCACAAACTCCCCGGTGGATGTGAATACGAGCCCCGAGTCCGTTTCCGGTTCCGGCTTGACGACCGGCTCTTTCTTAGCCAGCTCGATCGCCCGAGATGCCACGGCCTCGACTCCTGCACACGGAGAGGGGCGGACGAGTTGCGGGATCGCAAAACCCACTTCTCTTGACAATCTGCTCCATTGTGGGTGTTGTCTGCACGCAGGATTCGCATTCACAACCGAAAACCTTCAAAAGGAGGGGAGCCGTATTACGGAGGTAACCAGCAACAAGAGGCACTAAGCAAAAAGAAAAAAAGGCCTAGAAAGGTAATCATTATGCGCTGCTCGAAGCGCTGCGAAGAGGGCCCTGCACAAACACGCTGCATACTAACTGGACTACGGCATGCGTCCGTTGCTTCAAATGACCATCTTCACGTGCGACCAGTTGCCGCCAAAGGATCACGTTGGTCCGTCATACGCCGGTACAAGCATCAAACGGGGTCCTCTCCAACCAGGACGGGACCCAGATCCTTCTTTTCACGCAAGAGGAGACTAACAACGTTATCAACAAGCGACGTACCTTTCGGCGCGGCCTTGAGCGCTGCCTGCCGGGCCCGCTCCAACGACTGCACCAGCTCATCGTCCTCTTCGTCGTCCTCCTCTAGTTGCGCTCCGGCCGCTTCCTCCTTGAGCGCCCGCGACGCCGTCTCCGCCTTGTCCAACGCGTGCACGTACGCCGCCTCCCGCTCCGCAGCTTCGCCCTTTCGTCGCTCCTGAACGCAGAATAGAAGAACAGGGTCAGTAGTCGATTGAGAGCAAGAATGAAGAAGTGGGTCAGTGGTCGATTGAAAGCAAGATGCAAGGAGAGGGCTGGTGGTCTCTTGAAAGCAAGAATGGTGAAAAAGTGCGGGATCTCCTGAACGCAGAAATGAAGAAGAGGGTTGGTTGCTGAGTTTGCCAGTCTGTGACGAGGTGAGCGCTTCCGTTGTGAAGTTCCATCTTGACCAGGTCCCGAAAGATATATACAGAGGTCTAACGGAACCTGCTCGGAGGCCCCAATTCTTTGCTGCTCTTAAAGTTGATTGTTGATTAGCAAAGAGACTTGCGACCGGTCACACAAGCTCTTGAGAAGGACATGGATCGACCGTCCAGTTGGTTCGTCCGCAATAACTATTCCCCTTACATTCATCCAAGCAGAAGCGAGCTGTGAGTATGCCCTGCCCAGTTTCAACAGCCCATCACGTTTATGGAGCCCACATACGCTCTTGTCATATAACAGCAAGCACGAAGCGGCCCTCCAAGTCTGCCGCAGGAACGTGAGCTTGGGCAAACTACAACAAACTGCACAACACGTTTCGTACAACTCTGGGGAATGTGTGCTTGACTGGCAGGCTCCCAACCCCTACCTTCTCAACGTCCTCCACGTTTCGGGTCGCCCTCGACCCCTTGTCCGTCGCCCCGAGCCCCGCCGCCTTCGCTTCCTCTTCCATTGCGTCCAGGTCCAGCTTCTCCCGCTTCCGCAGCTTCTTCTTTTTCTTCTCCTTGGGCCTCTTAAACTTATCCATCTCCTCTTGCGTGAAATACTCCGCCGCGACCCTTTGCCCCCCTCCCAAAAGACTCTCTTTCCCCTGCTCGGCCGCCGCCGCCCCCGCCAACTTGCGCTGAATCTCCTCCATCCGTTTCCGATCCAGGCCCCCTTCCGCATCCAACACCACTCCGTCCTGCTCCTTCAATTCATCGTACTGCGGCAGCAGCGCTTTCGCGCCCCCCCACTCCTCGTCGAACTTCTCGTCGTACTTGTTGCCCTTCTTCGCCGCCTTGCGCGCGTCGTCCCTCCGCTTCTGCTCGATGATCTCCACGTTTTCCAACTCGTCCCCGGCATCGTTCACGTCATCACCCCTCTCGTCGAGGATCCTCGTGTCCTTCAACGTCAGCACGATTGCACCCCCTTCCATCACCTTGTCGAGCCCGTGCGCGACTTTCAGCCCCGCGAGGTGGCGCGCATCGTACTGGTCATCGTCGCTGTCCTCGTCTTCCGCCTGCACAGGTGAGAAGCAAGAGAGGTAAGCACCCGGTGGGAGGGGAGATTTGTACAAAGGACGGTTTTATGAAAATTGGGCCATGCAGCACCCGAGAAGCGGCGACCTGGTTCTCTGTACGGAGGTTCGTTTATCGGCTTGAAGGCGAGGCAGACTAAAAAGTACGTTATAGAGAGGGTGAACGAAAACCGTTGCTGAGCTAGACCAGCAACCTCTGAAGAGTCCGCTTGGAGCAGCGTAAGACTGCTGCTCTTGAAAACTCTCAGCTACAAGGGGATGCAACAACTTTTTGCAAAGGGCGACATTTGAAGTGCGGTGGCTTGCAACGGGTTCTCAACATGTCCTAATCCACTAATGGGAGCGCCGTGCAACTTGGGCCTCCTGTCATTTGCACATACTGAAAGTGGGACCTCTTTCGCATCCGGAATCTCAGAATCCTGAATCATTAAGCCCGCGGACTCAAAACCGGCGTGCAGTTTCGCTTTACCTCTGCCTCTGCCAGCCGCCTCGCGGTGGCTGCGGCCCGTGCCTTCTCCTCCTCCCGCCTCCTCTTCTCCTCGAGCTGCTTCGACTTCTGAACCCACCCCAGCAGATCGTCCCCCTCGTCTTGCTCCGCCAGCGATTTGATCGGACCTGGGGCCTTTCTGTCCTTCTTCAACCTCTCCTCCCGTGTCCTGGAGATACGAACAAATGGTCAGCAATGCGCCACTCATCTGGTGCGGTATGATTTCTGTGGACAAAACCTTCAACAAACAACAAGACAATGAGAAGAAAAAGTGCCGGAGAAAGTCGGAAGCAAAGCTGGCAGCATCCCAGTGTTTCTGATGTTGGTCTGTCCCTTCGACCTGCCATGATATGCGGCAGACTGCCAAGAGCTGAATGTAAAGATATGCAAAGAACGGATTCAGAAACCCGAGAGCAGCAGCAACCCGAAAGCCGTTGGAGCTGAGGATCACGGAAAGTCCCACATCGAAACCCCATGTCAATGTCAGGTAACCATGATTAATTGGGGCCTAGAAAAATTGCTGGAGTCCACATGGATTCCAACTTGACTTCCGGAACTGTTTTGGATTTACCGGAGCACTCTTCAAAAAGGTTTTACAAAAGCAGCGAAACACAGAAGGATTCCAGCAGGGTGGTCCTGAATATTAAGACAACCATAAGGCAAGCGCCTCACTAACAAAAAGGCACCATTCACATATTCCCATTGCAAAAAGCCCCGCTTTTCCACAAGCCTTCTACAACAAGTACCTTCTGATCCGCTCCTCAAGCTCCATGCTAGACGGCGCATCACCTCCATCCTCATTGCGTTCCGCTTTTTTCCTCCTGCTATCACTCCGCCGGCCGTCATCTTCCCGCCTCGCCTTGTCATGAGACGCATCCTTCTCGTACTCTTTCCCGGAGCGTGCACTCCTGTCTCGGTCCCCATCCCTGTCCCTCTCCCTGTGCCGATCCTTTCGGCGGTCATCAGGATCATGATCGCGCCTGCGCTCTTCCACTTTGACCATCTTTACGATTGCAGTTAGACGATAGGTAATCAGCAGAGAGCTTCTACCTTCTGGCGCTTTCGTGCCAAGGGAACTTCGCAAGTATCCGATTCCCACTCAATATGGCGCTTCACCAGTGGCACCGCTGAATTTTGGATTTTTTCACCATATGCGAACTAGGGCGGGGATCCTTGACTTACCGACTAGGTAAACTGCAAGCGCCGCGATCGCTGTGATCGTACGGCTGCGAGGTCGCACGCTGAGAACACCCAGTATCTACGATCGTGAGTTGCTTTCACGCCTAGCACAACCCAACTCTGGCTCAGCCAACGTTGTTGCCAGTGGGTAGTAGGGTGTCGTTCTTCTTGGTGCCAGGAAGCTTTTAGGGCAGGTGCTGCCAGTCGGTTTAGGGTGCGCTCTTCAACTCTTGTTGCAGGCTTCCTTTTTGGCACTAGTGAAGGGATGGCTGCCACAAGACCGTTGCGGCTTTACAGGGGTAGGGCAACAGACTTTGAAGTGCGCGCCGATGATAGAATAGCTGCAGTGCTGAATAACATCCTGTCATCCAACGAGTACCAGGGCGACCTTCGCCTGCTGTTCAATGACAAGCGAGTCCTTCGGCCCCATGAAATCCCCGACAACCTGCGTGTGGGGGGAAAAGGCTGGGTAGCGGTCTCTGAGGACAAGGAGTTGGAAGATCTGAAGAAACGTGTCCTGAAGCTGGAGCAGAATGCTGAAGAAGATGCGCTTATGTTCGGTTTGCCCCTAGTTCAGAACATCGCCGCTCAGATTCTCCTCTTCGCCTTGGGACGGCAACCACAGGCAGCGGCAGAAGGAAACGGGTTCTTGCGGTTGGCGAACGGGGGCGATGCGCGTTTGCAAAACTTTGTCCAGCGGTCTGCAGGTTTGTCAGAGACGTCATTCGCGAGGCTGGCTGACAAAATCATCATCAGACGAAATTTGAGTGTCCACTTTGCGGACTTCCCTACTCTCAAGATGGCAATTGAAGGTGTGAAACAACTGGCGGGCCGCCACCCCAGCCTGAGAGCCAAATGCAAACAGGAATTCCTCGTCTTCGATAACCTGGAGGAGTTGGCTGCAAGTTTCGGCTTGGAACCAGTGTAAGGTGAGTATGGCTCTGGGTTTGGATCCCTGCAATTCGAGTCAAATTGTCATATGTTCTGTTGTTAGGAGGCCGGTTTGTTCCAATCTGTATGCCACAAGAGCTCCCTGACTTGTTGAGATTTCAGGATTGGTAGGGTTCCATCAGAATGGAAAGCTGCATCTGCTGATCACATGTAGATTTCAGGATTGGTAGGGTCGCATCAGACTGGAGAGCTGCATCTGCTGATCACATGTAGATCTCAGGATTGGTAGGGTGGCATCAGAATGGAGAGCTGCATCTGCTGATCACATGTAGATGTCAGGATTGGTAGGGTTGCATCAGAATGGAGAGTTGCATCCGCTGATGATATGGTGTATTCAGAGTGCTCTTTACAGCCAGATGCTCACAAGAGCGTTTGAAATGTGCGTCCTCTATTGTTAAGGGTGCAAGCAGATGAAGTGCTTTCTTTGGTGTCGTGCACTTTGCAATTGTCAGCAGGTTGCAGGAACAGCCTTGCTTTCTTGCGAGGCTTAGGTATGCCGACAATTCACACAGCACCTGATTTCATATCATTGATGCACATGACCAACAACTCCTCACCATTGAAGAGTCTGTTGTTGCCAGGGGAGGCTTCCAAGTGGCAACTGCGGAAGGACGCACACAAGACTACGTACATAATAGGAAGCTGGTCTGGAGTTAGTGCGGCACGTGATGAAATCTTGTACAATGAAGAGGTCTTGCAAGGCACATTGGTAACAAGTCGGCATGAGTCATTTTGTAAGCGGCCCTAGAAGCTTTGCCTAGTGGGTCTAGAACAATGTTCTACGCGTGCCCGTCAATATACATGAGTTACATGAGTCAAGGCTTAAGCTGCTTAAGCTGATGAAAACTTGTACACAATGGAGAAGTCTTGCAGGGCTTAGTGAACGTCGTTAGCAAGTCGGCATCAGTCTTCTTGCCAAGTTGTAAGCGGCCCTAGGAGCTTTTTTAGTGGGATTAGAACATTGTTTTACGCGACCAAGTCAATTTACATGAAACACAAATTTTTTAAGGTGAACGTGCGTGCACACTCGCCGCTGTCGGGAGTGTGCACAGGTGGTTGACCGTCATGTCACACTAGCTACCGGTATATCGCTGCCTATACGAGGTTTAGTTAAGGTGCATACGCAGGCACTCAATCAGGGCTCCGGGATAGCTTAAATTCGATATGACTAAATCATCTGGCAGGTGATGAGAACATCACATCGAGCGCAACCAGCTATGCACCTAGCACCTGGCCATATATTACGCGTTGCATTCACAAAAGCGAGGATGATGTGGAGGAGCGCTTTAGCCGGTTGATTGCCAGCGAGCCTTATTTGAGTGCTGTTCTTCTGGCCCGTAAAGCCCGCAACACACTTTGCTACATCGAACGGCGAGACTCACGCGCTTCCTACCCCCGCAGAGTGAGGCCTTTCCTGTCGGTGCTGCCTGCCTACATGTCGGGCAACACTACTCCCTAGTCCTCAACGTTACCACTTCGAAGTTCATCAGAGACTCTGCCCGGAATACATGCTGTCTCAGATGAAAGAGAGCCGATCAGAGGATCCCGAGGTGCATGTTTTGCTTGCGCGCGTGCTCGGGGATGAGCCGTTGCAGGATGTCGGGGGTGGGCCCTTTCAGCTCCTGCACAGATGTTGGGGGGATCATGAGCAGGGGCCATGTGAAACTCGACGCAATTAGTCATGACCAGAAGAACGAGACACGTGGATCCCATGGCTCACAAGGCATGGACCCGACCTCCCTCCTCAGAAGGAAGGGTTTCACGCTTTGTAGAACGAGACAAGGGCACCAGCATCTAGTAGATCGCTTATGAGGACTTTTGCGCTCAGCCAACTCAACAAGACTCCCTAAAGCTGACGAGCAAAGCCAACCCAGACCGAGTGTACATTGAGTTCTCGGCTCAAGCACTGATACTCTGTCAAACGCTGTAGCGCAGGGCCTGCGGCTTGAAGTTGAAGAGCGGCGGCAGCGGCCGTCCGTTGGGCAGGCGCGTGTTGGGTCCCTGAGCTCGTCAAAGAAGGGGTGCTGCACGCCTCGAGCGCGGTGCAGCGCAGCGTGGGGGAGTACTACAGCAGGCGGGACACCAGGTCCACCGCCTCGGGGGGCATGCGCTTGTGGAACACCTGCAGACCAGGACGGGGGGGGGTGGTTAGAGGTTATTTGAAGGACGGCGGAAGAACAGCCGGTGGGTCTCTGATGCGCTTCTACACCGGTGTGAATTACAATAGAGCAGCAAAGAGAGGAGTACGCTTGGCCACTCGACAATGCAAAAGTGCGAGCCTAGAAGGCACGTGTGGAACCTCTGCACTCTGGAGAGGCTTTTCTCTATATGCTGTCAAGCCCGTGTCCTGAGGCTCAAGTTTATGCCTCAAAGCCCGCAGAAACGGTACCAACATTCTCAGGCTCAAGTAGAGATGCGCGAGTGTGCTTCGCAACTCACCTGGGTCGGGATGGCCCCCAAACCTGCACAGTCTATGTCCATGGCGGCAAAGGGAGCTCCTGCTACATCCCCCGTTCTTGCGCCCTATGTGGGTTCACCACCTGCACAGATTGACGCCAAAAGTCTTAGCTACTCAGAAAGGCGCAGCGACTGCCCGCTTAAGACTTTGCTAGATTGATCACATTCGCGTTGCTCTTCTTAGGACAATCGCCTACGTCAAACGGCTGCTCCAAGAAGGGCCTGAGTCGTTTCCAGGTCCTTGAACCAGCCCTGCACTCGATCTTCCTGCATTGCTTGCCCACCGATAGCTTATTTCTAAAAGCATCTTCCGAATGCACCAGCTTCTAAGCGTCGCTGTGTTGCATCATCCAGCGGGGTGCAACTTTGAAACTTGCAGGACCGAGCAGGTTCATGAAACACAGCAGAAGCAGAAGCTTCTCATAACCAAGTTAAGATGGGCAAGCTCTTGAAAGCTTGTAGACGCTGCAGCAGCATCCTGCACTGCCTTTGGAAATTTAGCAAAGAATTGGGAGCACAATCGATACCGGTACAACGGCTGCCTCCACACTGGGGCAAAACGTACAAAGTTTGCGAATAGAATTTGGGAGAATCGGATGCGGACGGTACCGGACCAAATATGGCAGTGCACGGTATGCACCGTCGCTTCTCGTGCGGTACCTAGCCGCAGAAGCAACCGGGCACTCGTGGTGACTTAGGGTTAGGTCAAAAAGCAGTGACGGTATGTTAGGGTTACGCCACTTCCCTGTGACGGTTTGTTAGGGTCACGCCCCACCCTGTGACTGCTCTACGATTAGGGTTCCTACTAACGGCTAAGCCACTGACCTTAGGGTTCTGGTGAATGTTTTTAGCTACCCGAGCACTTTCAATTGTCCGAACAGGCTGTCCGCGTCCGATTCTCCCAAATTCTATTCGCAAACTTTGTGCCTCTTGCCACACTGGGGGATACCGGCACTTGGGGATACTGGAGTACCCGGCTACTTCTCAAGTTTCTCCAAGTAGCCGGGAGCTTTTCCGCAGAATGCGGGGTTTGAAGTAGCCGCTTCTACACCGGGGGCTACTTCGGACAGCGGCTACTTCCGCCGGTCACCAGCAGCGTGCCACGTTGTCTGAAAGATACGCGCAATCATCCAAAAAAGCAGACTGTCCGTCTTCGCACGCGTCCGGTTCAACAACTCGATCGTTCTGCTCAAATCTGATTGGCCGATCGTCGAGTAGCCGGCCGAGTAGCCTACTTTTCGAAGGATACTTGCCGGGCTACTCGTTCACACGTGCTGAAGCAAAGCAGCTCCCGATCATCGCGGACCACAAAGTAGCCGGGTTGAGTATCCCGCAGTCTGGACGGGCTACTTGCCCGGGATACTCCAGAGGGGGGTACTCGGAGTAGCCGAGGACCCAAGTATCCGGCAGTGTGGAGGCAGCCGTTGGCCTGGAAAGTGCATTCTGAATTGATCAATAATAATTGACACGTGTACTATGCTTATAAGTACCCCTCGCAGCTTTTATGGGTGCCGTACAAAACTGACCACCCGTCCTTCGCGCACTGCAGACGATCCTTGTCCGAGCACTCTTGCATTCTCCTGCAAAGTTGAAGCCAACACTCTGGTACTTAAGTGGAACTATGCGAGTCATATATCTTTATGGTGTCAGAAACGATTTTGACACCACGGTTGCAGCCCAGTCGGTCTAAGAACGGCAAGCTTGAAGCGTTTCAAGTTCTGGTGCACGCGACCTTGCAGCATGTTGTCATATTGTTGCGCTCGCCGTGGTCAACCATACCTAGGTACCGTATGTTCTTCCCGCCGCCCGGACATCGGCCGGCCGCCGGGGGGATCAGGCTGGTTTATATCTGGTAACTAGATTACTGTACGCTAAAACCCTGTTTTTGCGGCCCAGTCTTGGCTAAACCTTTCAGAACCAGGTAGAACAGTTTCTCTTGGGCGACTCCCGGGTGCACGTGCGAGTCCCCGGCCGGAGTGTACGGAAAACGCCCCCCCGCCCCGTGGCCGCTGGCCGGGCAAAAGCCAAGCCCAATGATACGATCAGAGATACAGATTGCACAGTCACGGTGTTCCACTGGATTGCGGATTTAGGTAAATGCGTGCGAGGCCAGCAGTCGCAGTCAGGGGTAACATGACTCAGACCGAGTCCACTTAGTCAGAGCTCTGTTGAAGTTGTTTTGTTCTGCGCAGGAGGGCAGGCCAGTGTGATTCTGTGAAGTCAGCGCCCACGGGACGTTCAAAAGGAGCGCCCCCTGTTTCTGTTTAGCGACTTTTCTCTCCTACATCCTCGTCTCTCCCAACACATTCCCCTCACTTTCACTAGAAGTTGTATTCACTTTGCAGCTCATAACACGTTGAGCTGCTCAAAGGTTGCGTGAGCTATTTTTTGCAACTAGCAGGACGTGCGCAGCTCAGTAGCGCCAGCTGTCAGAAATGGCGCGCGCCACCTTCCTTGCCGTGCTGGCGCTTCTCGCCGTCGCGACCCCCGCCGCGCACGCGTGCTTCACCGGGTACTCCACCAATTGCAAGAATGCAACGACCAACACGAACGTCGTGATCGGCCAGAAGTGCTTCATCAACACCAACGGGTTCGGGGTGAAGCACTACCCCACGGACATCAAGAGCTGCGCGGGAGTCACGGTCAAGTGCTTCCAGAGCGCGTACAGCAACGGCGCGTGCGGGACCGTGGAGCCGGCCAACTACGCGTGCGGCGTCTGTGACATCATCAACAACAAGGTGGCGGTCTACTGTGTGGCGGCGTCCAGGAACGACGACTCCACGTGGTACTTTGGGAACACCGGCAGTGTCAACACCTGGAAGGACAACACGCCCTCGTGCGTGAACCCCAGTGAGTGTACTACAGCAGAGTCTTTTCAAGGGGTGCTCACTCAGGAGCGTACTCTTCAGTCTGAGCTGGTGGGAGTCGGATACTGGGGGCCTTTTGATGACCTTTTCTGGGGGGGCCTCAAAAACTGAGGTGCTGAAAAGGACAGTTTCAAGTGACTTGCCAAATGTGTTTTGCGTGGTAGCGTCGTGAAAGCAGGGTCTAACTGCCCACTAGAAGCAGTGTGAATCTACATTCTTGATCTCAGATGGAGCTAGAAGAATGTGGCGGTAGACGTGTGTTTCCCTTCTTTTCAGCTGAAACCTTTCATTGAAAAGTCTGACCCAGCTCCCGTCCATCTTGCAGTGACCTACGATGCCAACGGCATCTGCGGTGACCCTCACTTCGCTGCCCCTGGTGGCATCTTCTTTGACTGGCACGGTGTTAGGGACGAGACCTTCAGCATCGTCTCTGACTCCCACCTCCAGGTATGTCCACACAGCTTGTCTCCAAAGCTGAGGTTGCGCATCAGGGAAACTTTTAGATGAAATGTTACATCTTGCGTTGAACATTTTACAGGAAAGGTTTTAGAGAAACGGTTGCACTTTGAGTAGATGACAGGAAAGATTTTAGAGGGAAGGTTGCACCTTGAGTTGTTTGCATCCACAGGAAAGGTTTCAGAAGGAAAATGTTGCACCTTGGATGGATCACAACCATCGAACTACCGCTCCTTGCGAGAGCATGCAAAGAGCAGTATGCCTTGTGGGAAGAGGGACTGAAAGTGGTCCGGATCTGGAGTCCAGTACCTTCTGTAAAACAGCGAGCAAACTTGGGCTGCTTCTGCCTCCTCACTCCCCTGCAGTAGGACAGGTGCTTTTTGCATACCAGCTCAGTGCCCAGTCCCTTCCAGGCTTCTCAACAGAACGGTTTGTCATCTGTGCAGGTTAACGGCCACCTTGTTGGAGAGCGCCTTGACTCCGATCTGGTCGAGCATGGTACCTGGTTCCAGGTAAGGTCACTAAGGTCACCGGAATGATCTACGAGAGCTGCAACCATCCCTGAACTTTTTGCCCAGCTTGCTTTCGTCTGCTGTTCCGTTCGACTTGTATCCCACTGTGATTCCATGCTGACATTGGAGACCGTTCGCTTTTACCAGACCAACCAGCTCTTCTTATGCGGGCAGAACGAATTGAAGCAACCAGCCTGCTTGCCTTGTCGACTTATCTCGGACATGACCTCATCCGCCGCACCTTCTGACGTGAGCCCTGCCTTTCCTTCCTTGCTACAGGAGCTGTCCCTGGGCTACTTGAACGAGAAGAACGGCGAGACGCACTTCGTGAGCGTTGGCACCGATGAGGACAAGGAATTTGAGAGCGCCGACACCTTCTACTTCACCTACGACGGCGAGGACATCCCGGCCGGATCTGTGAGGCACTCCCCCTCATGCCGGCGCTTTCTCCGGAAATCGCTTAAAATGGTTTTAGCACGAGGACTCAGGGCCGTCTTTCATAGAGAGAGCGAGCTTGTTTGTCTGACGGTGCGCTGCTGCCAATACAATCTTGATGGTTGGCTGCGGCAATCTGCAGACAGGAAAGACTCGAGCACGAGAAGTTAGCGTCAGTGTACGCTTTCTCATGCTGGATTTCCCCAGTGGATGGTCACAGCAGTTCCTCGGAATTCTTTACTTGCTTGGAAACAGCTGTTTGCTCGACCTATCTGCTCGAGTCCCTTGTTTTTGGTTTCCTTGAACCACTTGGGTCGCAGGTCGTGATCTGATCCAGCAGAGCTTCTTCTGACGTGATGTTTCTCTTCGACTGCAGGGCAGTGGAGTGTACACGTGGCAGTCTCCTGACGAGATGGTGACCATCACCCGCGAGCCCCATGCGCGCACTGAGGTCCGCGTGCAGATCGAGGGCATCGTCGACGCGGTGATCCATACCCGCCTGGAGAGCAGGATCCAGGTTAGCAAACAGTTACAGTACTTTATGTTAACCGGGTAGATACGAGTTTTCGACTTCTCTTTGTAAGCCTGGGTCCGGGTACAGAATCGGACACAGAATCTGCTTCGGTCGATCGGTTCGATAAAGTTCCTGCCCATTGGGAAAGCTTGACGGGGGACTCGGGCAGTGTTGATGCGAGTGTTGTTGGAGAAATGTTTGCCCCAGAGTTCAATTTTGCAGTCTTAGAAACAGGTTCCCTTCCACTTGAGAGACATTCAGGCCGTGCTTCGCCGGTCCTTGCGGGGACCAAAAACCAATTCAACAGAATTCTGAAGCACCTCTCTCGCCTGTCCTGATATTCTTTCCTAGGCCGTGCTTCGCCAAAACCAGGACCATATGCAACAGAAACCTTAACCACCTCTCTCGCCTGTCCTGATCCCCCCCCCCTCTTCTGCCCGCAGCTGGAGCCCCTCGGCAAGTACCTGGACCTGGAGCTCAAGGACGTGAACCTGACGCGCCACGTGCACGGCGTGCTGGGCCAGATGTTCCGCCCCGACATCCAGCAGCGCAAGGCCGCGGCCGGCGCTGACGTCAGCAGCCACGAGTTCCTCGTCGAGGGCGCCACCGGGGACTACCGCGTGTCCAGCCTGACGTCATACGACAGCATGTTCAACCAGTTCAACGACCGGTCGGGGGTCGCCGTTAACAGTGTCAAGTTCGTCGACGCGCCCGTCGTCAGGAAGCTCATGCGGAGCGTCGATCCTGAGGAGAAGGGGTCGTTCTCTCTAGCGTGCACTCAGGAGTCTGGCAAGCTAGTCTGCGGTTAAGCGCTAGCTAGAAATTTAAATGCTCGCCGGCAAGATAGTGAGCTGGTACAGGTTTAAGAAGGTCGTCGGAACGGGTAAAAGTAGGCAGCATCATTGCGCCTCCATTCTTTTCACTGACACCAATTGAAGTCGACCGCGAAGCCAAAGCCAGAAAAGCACTAGTCCGGTCTTTTCAAGAGTCGAGACATGAAACAGATGACAATGGACAACACAAGAAGTGATGTGAACTAGGAATTGACGATGCTCGAGAAAGCATCTCGAGCATCTTAATCCCTCAGAACAATGCTCCGCCCAAACAGATAATATCAGTCAAACATTCAAATACTTATACGTTCCGAACTTTCCAAGGGTTTTCGCATCGAACGTGTGCAAGCACGTTCTAGAGGCTTGGCATGCATATGTCATGCACATGTTGATTGATACAACGAGACTCAAAACGATAGCTCGCGCGGCAGACCATCTTGCCCAGTTGCGATTATGACGCCCTTCGCAATTGAGGACCGCTTGAAAGTACAACGACAGATCAAGCATATCTACAACTATTGCAAGAACAGCTCAATAGGCACGTCTAGTAGAGTTAGAAGGCTGCCTAAAAGAATGCTTGTCTTTGTATTTCGCGTCAATGCAGCTGAAGTTACGTCTCTTAAACTTGCTGTACACGTCTGCATGTTAGTGTCGTTATCAGCTCTGCATTCGGACGTACCTTCACTGCCCAAGTATCGAGCTGATGGCGAATCGAGCTTCTAGACATGCCAGCCAAGCAGCACCTTTTGAACTTGCAACCCGAGGCCACCACCGCATAACTTGAGCGCTCTACTTAGGAGACGTCCTGAAAAGATGCACGAGCACGGCGTGATCTTCGTGATTGAGAACCGCTGTTGTTCATGAGCTGCAAACTAGGCCACCAGGCCGGAATGGCAGACCGAATCCGATGTAAGCAGGATGACGGACAAAGTCTAAGAGCAAGGTTGCACTCAGTCAGGACGCTGAAAATTTGAAATCGAGGAGAAAGAGAAGGCAACCGACGTGCTTCGTGATCGGAGGTGAGACAAGTCGTGAAGGGAGAGGAAGGAGGAAGCCCTCGTGCGCTAGCGGCTTGGCGGTACTCATTTCGTACTGCTTCTTCGATTTCGCCTGAGTCCGCATGACTTGGGTCCTCCTCCAGATCTCTCCGACTTGGAACGCTTCCAGCTTACATACGTATGCTGCTTTACTGGTTTGAGATTGTGCCCAGCGGCGGCCTGCTCCTCGAGATCGACCTAGATCTCTCCAAACTGTGTGGCTCTGGCGTAATCGAGGGGGCCTCCGGAGAGAACCACTGAGCTCGAAAGCGCGACGGCCATCTATTGAACAGGGCCTGGACTTTTCGCAACTCTGTTCAAACATGAGCCCTTGCAAGGGAGATTTTGAGATGAAGAGCACCGGGTTAAAATGGAAAAGTTGGTAAGAGTTGTAGTAGGGCTGTTGTTTCGATATGCTAGTGAGTATTTCCGGACGACTGTTCAAATTTAGATAGAAAGCTTCTGTCGCTTGCTTACTCAGGAAAGGCAACTTACATCTCTTCTCAGATAAGATCACTCCTCAGGATCTTCCCGAGATTGTCAAGGTGCCTGCTTGAGTTGTCGAAGGAATCAAAAATGGCGCTTGAAGGTCAGGGTGGCACCACATGATTGTGCCCTACGTGAGATCGGTGGGTCACCTTGGGCGATTGGCACCAATCAACGTCAGCCAGTCTGCACAGATGCTTATCCAAACTTATTGGTTTCAGCTGCGGCCTGCTAGCCCTGACTGACGTTTTGCTAAGGACGACTTGTTCACTCGTGTTCGACGGATTGCAGAATTAAGGACTCGAGCTCAGTGATTGTTGTTTGATCTGCCAACTAGTATTCTTCGCTATGTTGGAAATATGATGGTTTCGAAAGGCGCGAGCATGAAGAGTTACTATTCGATTTAGCCGGGGGGTCGTTGTCTCATTAATTCTCGCGTAGACGCACGTCGGGCCGGGGAACCGCAAAGCCCCGTACAGAAATGGGATACAGACGCACTACAGAAGACGTCTCCTTGAAGTCATCACATCAAATCTCAGTTGCGTCTCTGGGCCAAGCCGATTCAAGCGTCCAATTGCCCCCAAAGTTTCAAAGTTGGCAACCGACTGTGTGCAAGCAGACGCCCTAATTGCGGAAGCAACTGTGATTTACGTAAAGTGACTGACGCCAGTGACGGCGTCTGGCTTCCTGTTGCTCTTTGTGGGTATACTTATTTCTGTAAATGTACTAATTTGTGACTGAGCATCCAGTCGATTACAAACACAAGAATCGACACACCTTCCTAGCCAGTGGAGGACCACTAGAGGAGGTTGACAGCTTTCTCCGAGTTTGATCACTGATGTTCGCTTGGATGTTAACACGCGATTGTGACGTGTCAAGTGTCCAAGCGCCCTAGTACATTCCAGCCAAGAGTGCCATTAATTGATGCCGGCCACCATGGTGCGAAGTGGTCGAAGTGTCTCAGAACGTCACTTATGAGTGGATTCGAAAGTACGTAAAAGGAACTACATAGTTCCAATCAATGTGATCACGAGCGTTGCTGAGTGCTCTGCTGCGATGCTGCAGTGCGTCCAACGGGTTGTGCGCACTGCAACAATATTGTACCCAAGTATACGGATTTTGTCGCGGCCGCCCGACCCGCCCGCGCGGCCTGCACGCGTGCGGCCGCGACACGTCAAATCCACGGTGCCTGCGCAAGCTTAGTTTCAAACGCCACGGCAAATGCCTGTTATGCTTCAAGCAGATTTATTCAGCCTTTTTCCTGTCACGTAGATCAGGGCGGCATTGCAGATACCCAGCCGCTTTATCTGTGCGAACTCTTTACTTTGCCAAGATGGCCGAGGGCATCGCTTTGCTGGCTGCTTATGGAGAGGACGCCGATGAACTCGATGAGGAGGAAGAACATCTGGAGACTGCGGCACTCCCTGAGACAAACGCCAATACCTCGGAGGCGGACCAAGAGAAGGCTGAGGCAGTAGAGGTCGATGAAAGTGTTGAAAGAAACGATGCTGCGGCGGACAGAAAAGGATCAGAGGGTGCGGCACAGACCAAATTGAAATTGGATCAGAATGGCGCTCTGAAAGCGGTCAGTGAACAAGCCACCGGGTGGAAGAGCCCCCCAGAAGAGCGCCGGAGTCCAAAAACTACGAGAACGCCTGGAGCGTCTCCTATGGGTAGCCGAGCGGGTAGTAAGTCTCCCCTCGATGTGGGGAGGTTAGGCAGGTCTCCTTTGGGACAGCGGATGGGGTTAGCGGGAGTGGATGAAAGTGAGGGGCACGAGCGAGCCCTAAGGGCAGGGTCAGCGGAGGCTTCTGGCAGAGGTTTAGAAGATGAGGACGACTTGGCAGATTTTATGCCGCCTCCCCCAGAGGGCAAGTGCAGCGATGAGCTGCAGCTGAAGTTTGCACGATGGGTAGAGCTGTTGAAGCAGGGGAGGAGTTTTAACGAGTCAATGCGGAGCTCGAAGCCGTATCGGAATCCAGACTTCCTGGCCAAGGTGGTGGCATATCACGAGATTGATGAGATAGGGAGCTGCTTTGCGAAGGATGTTTTTGATCCCCACGGGCTGCCGGAGGAGGACTTCTATGACAACCTGGGTGAGCAGCAGGTTCTGTGCTTTTCTGAGTGCATGGCGCTCTGCAATCCAGGCGGCTCGAAGTCTGAGCTGGTGGATGTTTGACGGCGCTGAGGCAGGCAGTTGGATGGTTGCTTCAAGTGATCAGATGGAAGTTCTGCTGAAAGTTGATTGCGAATGGCAACATCCTGCAGTTGGTTGGAAACTTTTGGCGACTTGCCCAGATGTTTTCCCAAATGGGAGTCCATTGTACAAAGGGCCTGCTCCTGCCAGACATTGGTTGCAAACTTTCGTCAATTGCGGTGATCAGTGCCATCGGTCAAGTCAACCCGTTTTTCATGTGTCCTGGGTGCAGCTACTGCGCAACGGCAAGAAGCGGAGCAGCGGGAGCAAGAGAAGCGGAAGCTTGGCAAGGTGGACTTTGTCAAGGGGGGAGTCCAGCCCCCCGCTGTGGCCGCCATGGGACCGGATGGCAGGCCCTTGTCTTTAGCATCTATACCAAAAGGTACACTCATCATGCGGCAGCATTTCATGGACTGCGATGGTTGTGGTGGCCGATCCCGCCTGTAGCCAGGTGCATCCTTCATTTGACCAAAAGTTGTTTTTCTCTGTAGTCTAGAGAAAGGGGGGGAGGGGCTCAGTTAGTGAACAGTTTCGTGCAAACCCAGATTCACCACCGTTCTGTGTATGTCATCTGGAACTCTTAAGCAATCGCAGGTCTACTAGATGACACTCGAGGCCTTTGCTGGTCAAAAAGTGCTCCAAATGCATTGATGCTAATGTCAAAAACGGACAAGTCTATCGGGTTTTATTTACTTACCGGGATTGGGCATCAGCAGTCTCCTCTCGTCGACGATCGCCTGGCCTCTCAGGACTGTGCCGCTGAGATCACCTCTACTCAAAGCTCGACTCCATATCCCAATAGACAAGAACCAGATTCTAGTGTTGACTTTGTTTGAGTCGCATTTACTAATCTTACTTGCTTCTGCTGTTCTTTTTTTTGGAACTCAGCCATCGACTGTAGAGATGCTACCTATTGTGTGTTTCTTGCGTCTGCGTTAGTACTGCTGACCAGCGGTTTACTCGCTATTTTGCAGTGCTTACCCCTCCAGTCGCGAAAGTCACACCCCTTCCCCCAGCAGCGACAGCCGCTGCAAAAGTAACGGACATCCGGCCCGGAAAGCGGACAAAATGGGATAAAGTGGAGGACAGGAGCGGCCTGCCCCCTCTGGATGCAGTAGCAGTAGCACGGGAGCGGGCGGCAGCGTTAAGTGGGGGGGGAAGCCTGCGCCCGACACATGCAAGCAGGAAATGAGTTTGCGGCGTGAAAAACATGCGGGAGTTCGTTTGGTTCATAATGATTGGGGATCACCGCATTGGTGGAAGCAGGCAAGGTTTTGTACATGACGTGGTCATGGGATGCCAATGGAATTGGATCAACTATTGCCCTCTCATTCCCATCTTTCGAATCAACCGGACGATAAGCACCCTTCCTCATGCTCTTACTGCCCAAATTGCTCGATGCGAAGGTGGCCTGCATTTCTGCGGGAATCTCTCACTGGCTCAGCATCTTTCTGGATTGATATTGCCAAGGTTCGTTTCACTGTCAATTCTTTGCATAGCCGCCTGCAAAAGCATGACCATTACGAGAGCAATCCGTAAAGAGCTTGCAAAACCTGACTCAGCATAGTTGCTAGTTCAGTAATGACTAATCGGCAGAAGCCTGCTTGGTCGGTGCCGCTTCTATCTCGTTGTTGATATGACTCATCCTAGAATTATCAGGCCCATATACCTGCACCGAAGTTACTGTCCATATCACAATCTCCTGCAGAGTCATCGAACCAAGTTGGTCCAGGTAAGCCGCCATGCAGTGCTTATGAGTGCACGAATGAGTCGCATGCCATCCAGATTGCAAGCTATACATGTGTTCACCTGATATACCGTACTTCAATTGCGTCTACAGGATGCCAGGTTGTCGAACCGGACTTAGGCATGTAAACATGATCAACACAACATATGTGCACACTGTGGTCTACGGTACATGATGGATCTCACATTTACTCGTAAATACAAGTATTAAGTGGATTATATGGACTGCACACACCATGATATTTTTGCATGTCCCCAGTCTGAATATGGACAGTCACTTGCAATCATCAACGCCCTGAGCCAGATATAGCCATTGGGCAAGCTGCCGCCGGTGAGCTAGATATCGAGCCTGCGTGAGATCGACCAGGGCCTGCGTACGATGCGTTTTAGCATTTATGCATATCAGATGCATCACATGGCACACCCGTGTATATCAGTACGTACTAGGGTGCAGATGTATGCATGAACTACGCCCTAGCTATACCTAGTTTAGCAATACACAGAAAAGTAGTCCTGGACTCAAACTTTTGCATGGGAGCTAAGCATTCAAGGCCTTAAGTTGCGTGTTCAGGTCGAACACTTCTTGCATACTTGCCCACCATTCACCTTCTTCGGCAGTTGGCACTTTTTGTTGGTAGCCCTTCATTAGAGTGTCCCACTTTTGACAAATTGCATCAGTTGTATAAGTTTGATAGTCTTTCGAAGGATCGAAACTTTCAGGCACTTCGCAGACCATGAATAACCGATTCCCATGAAGCCAGATTGTCATGTCCAGAATCCCAATTTCCTTCAAACTGTGGAGTACCTGTCCAAGAAGATGCCCATTATCAGTGGGGACACAATCTGATTTAACGAGCATTTGAAGACCACAACTTCTGAGTCGGCATGTCAAATGGAATCGGTGGTGCGTTATGCATCAAACTTGCAGGCAGAGTGTACTCACCTCAGGCCAAACTAACTTGTGATACTCTATGTATTCATCAATAAGGGCTTTGTCCGGTTTGAGCTCAAGCGTTTGTGCAAATTTCTTGCCCATGAATCCTGTCTCGCCTTCTCGTCGTAGTCCTCCGATAGAGCTCGCTGCCTGACTGGCACCGCAAAACTTGAAATTTCTGCAAAATTGGAAATGCAAACGGGAAGTGACTCCCAGCTAATCGTAGCAACTGTGTTTCTCCGCCTGGCTTAGCTTCTACAAACCGTGTTGTGACACTGAAATGCGACTTGAAAAGCACAAGCAAGGGCTTGAGAACGACACGTCCTAGCGCTCTTGTTGTTTTGGATTAAGACTTGATCAGCAGCCCAGCTCCACTGCAGCCTTTATATTCTTGGTTCCTGCAAACTCAACCTCATGGACCTGCATTTTTCCGAAGACCTTCCATTCTGAAACAAGGAGCGCTCGCATTGCACTTCCCTTGACCCCTGCAATACTTACCGATACAGGCTCTCAAGCAGCCTCTCCAGATATGGTAAGATCAGTGCCAGGCGCTCATGCCGCGACCACCTTGCAGCAAAGTTGCAACGCTTTCGCACTGGTTTGCAACCCATCATGCTTACCTCTGTAACCCTGCATGCAGCCCTAGTGTCGCCTAGACCTTGCTCAGGGACCCCCTCGTTACCGGTGTTGTTAACGGATATAGAAGTGGCACGTAGCGGCAGCTTTGAAAAAACGTAGCGCACTTTGGTGCTCGCACAGGCGCCGTGGTTATTGAATCGCGCGAGGAAGTGCGCACGCAGATGTGCTTGACGCTTTGGCAACGCCTGTGACTCGGCGAATTGAACCGGCGAGACGAGGGCCATTCCTTGCAGTCTAGGGTTCAATTTTGGTCTGCACATGCATTTAAGGTCGAACTTCCCTAATTCGGACGCGCAAAACCCTAACACCGTAGGAACGATTATGTCGAAGACGTCTTCATGCATAACTTGAGCGTCTCTTCATCTTTTTGAGATTCGTCTTTTGCAACATAACGGGCATGTCAAATGGATGCTAGGAAGCTCTAGTCGGCAGAAAACAACCACTCTAGCTATGTGTGGTGACGTGTGCAAAACATGCCTTTTCAGGCAGTTCTGCGCAGCGTTCGGAATCACACGTGATTCCGAACGCTGCGCAGAATTTGCCTGAAAAGGCATGTTTTGCACACGTCACCACACATAGCTAGAGTGGTTGTTTTCTGCCGACTAGAGCTTCCTAGCATCCATTTGACATGCCCGTCATGTTGCAAAAGACGAATCTCAAAAAGATGAAGAGACGCTCAAGTTATGCATGAAGACGTCTTCGACATAATCGTTCCTACGGTATTAGGGTTTTGCACGTCCGAATTAGGGAAGTTCGACCTTAAAAGAAATACCCACAAATTCCTTGATATGATGGGTATGATGTGCAGAGAAGAAGCTGGTGCAGCAGCAGGAGAGCTGGCAACTGCTCTTGCTGAGAAGCTCCTTGCATCTTGGTCAATCTGCCAGGATAATGCAGCCATTCAGGAGGGGGGACTATGAAACAGCATTTTAAAGGGTCTATTAGTCTGGTGACCTTGCATTGTTGACAAGCAAAGGAGACGAGCTCGTCGCTGATTGATCTGAGCGCCCTTTCGCCCCTCAGCATTCTGAGCATTATGGCTCCTAACACCCCCACCCCCCTGATCAGTGTTGATGTTGCCAAGAAGCCCTGGGAGCAGGAGAAACCGCTGCACAACAGGTGGCACCCAGACATCCCCCCAGTGGAGACAGTCAAGGAGGGCACACTCTTCCGGGTGGAAACCATCGATTGGACAGGTGTGGTTGCTCTGTCAGCCGTGACCGTCCTGATGGGTGTGATGCCTTTCAAATGTGACTGTTCCGCAATAATGACTTTTCAATACTGGGTTTTACTCGATGAAGATGTTCGCTTGTGATCTGGTTCAAATCTTACTGACTTAACGTTGTTTCCTCACCTCTCAAGAAGGTCTTACAGACGGCCTCCGGAAGTAGAAGGGTATGCAAAGCTGTGCAATAGAAGGCCAATCAAGAACTATTGGCCTAATGGCTGGAGTGTTGGATGGTGCAACAGACCAGATCTTGGCGAACTCCTCATTCACAACCGCTGCATTGCCTATGTGGCTGACCTGCAAGCATTTAGAAATTTGGCTTGGGATGGTACCCTGGGGCCTTTAGTCAAATTCACGTTGTAGAGGGTGTGCCTAAGGGGGGTCCGTTGACAGTTTGAAGTACATTAGACAATCACTCGCAGGCCTTCCACACAAGGGGCAACCTTCTTTCCTGATCAAGATTTTGTGAAGAATTTCAAGCTTCCATGGCGAAAGCTTTACGCACGTCTCTCACTCAATGCCAAGCCATCAAACCTCTCACAGCCACTCGTTCTGCATGTTGAATAATGGAGCAAACTCCTTCAAAGCCCACCAAGAACTCACCACCGAGGCCACAGAAGCCCACCCAATTTCTCTCCTCAGGCGGCCAGATCAAAGACGACGACTCCTCGGAAGACATCAAAAAGGTCGACCTGTCCCAAGTGCACTACCTCAGTGGCCCAATCAGGGTTCACGACCAGGAAGACAACCCTGCACTTCCGGGCGACATTCTTGTGGTCGAGATCTGTAACCTGGGGGCCCTACCTGGCGATGAATGGGGGTTTACAGGAACATTTGACAGGGACAATGGGGGCGGGTTTCTGACGGACCACTTTCCGGAGGCAACCAAAGCTGTCTGGCACTTTGACGGCATCTATGCGCACAGCCGCCATATACCGGGGGTCCGCTTCCCGGGGCTCATTCACCCAGGTCGGTGGAAAATCTTGCATCTTGTGACTTTGTAATGAGAAATGATTTGGTTTACCACCTACTTGAAAGGTTGCCAGTTTGAGCAAGAAGTGGTGACCGCCACAGATTCACCTGGAGGATCGCTTATGGTAGCAAGCTGGGGGAGACATCATGCTACATTGAGTTTTGCGCAGTATTTCCTGAGGAATCCTTAAAACAACCAGAGTATCATACCGCTGGAGAAGCCCTTTCATGCGGAAGTTATTTCAGAGCAGAAGTGAGGCTCTCCTAGCATACCAGTACAGGCTTTGACGGGGGGGGCAGATAAGCTCTTGATTTCTGGGCAAGAATGCGGCACTGGCACCAGACCCTTCAAGTCGAGCGTTATCTGTGATCTGCTCTTGATGGTCGCTCATAGCCAGACATTCTCGACATGTGACAAGCCCTCTAGAATAGCACTTCAAGTCAGAACAATGTACTTCCTGCTATAAAGATGCAGCTAAAATCTTGTGTTCCAAAGGCATTCAAAAGTATGCAGCATGGGCTCCACCTAACGCCTATAGTGTATGCGCCCCAATTGTTTCAAATAGTCAACGTCGACGGGCAGCTTTGAACACTGTCGAACATTTCTCCGGCAAGCAACACAACAAATCGATTCTACACGTGATAACAAAGTAGCGCGTCTGGTTACCTCAACAGTTTTGCAACTCAATCACCCCAGGTCTGATCGGCACGGCGCCTTCCAAGGAGCTGCTGGATATCTGGAATACGCGCGAGAAGGCCCTGGTGGACGAGGGCGAGAATGGCATTACGTTGGGGGGCGTCCTGCACACCCGCCCGCTCGCAAACCTGCCAACGCCAACGGGAGCTTGCCTCGGGAAGGTATGTATCTGGCCCCTGGACCTGGTGCACAACTTTCCTTTAGGTAGTCTCTAAGACTTGGGGGGTGAGGCTTCCATTAACACTCTGTTTGTGACCGACTTTTGCACTTTATTCAGGGACGTAAAAGGAAAGAAACCTTGAACGGAGCGCACCTCTCGAAGTGTAAGTGTTCGGCTGAAGCGTCCGTCTCCCTGTCGGACCCGATACTGCCCTAGTAGCAAAGGAGTTCTGCCCTCAGATCTTCCTTTCGCAGAAGGGCTTTCCGGTCCTAAACGCTTCTGGAATTAGAAAGGAAGGTCTGACACATGGTGCTCGAAAGATAGCCGCTCGAGCGGATTATTATGTCATTTTACCAATCGCTGTCCTTATCCCAGGTTGAGAAGGGTGCCGAGTGGGATCGCGTTGCGGGCGAAGCTGCACGGACAGTGCCGGGGCGTGAGAATGGCGGGAATTGTGACATCAAGAACCTGAGCCGCGGTTGTAAGGTGTACTTTCCGGTGTTTGTGGAAGGCGCGAACCTGAGCATGGGCGACATGCACTTCTCGCAAGGGGACGGGGAGGTGTCCTTTTGCGGCGCCATCGAGATGAGCGGCTTCCTGGAGCTCAAGTGAGCCGCTGGCAAAAGAGAGAGCTTGTTTCCATTCCTTCGCTTTGAAGGGAAGGGAAGGTTGCGGTAACCAAGCTGGTTAAAGAGAATTCATTAGAGCCGTACAAAAGTGCCTAAGATGTTTTTCCCCATACGTCTGTACATTCGTCTGCCAACAGAAGCTCCGAGCGATGGAGACTGGATTGCTGAATCTCAAAGTCGACGTCGATGAGGTAGAGGAGCCTTCGACGAGTCTTTTCGCAAGCTGGCTCCCTTTCAGCACTCTTGATAGAAGCCCGGCTAGAGGAAAAGAAAATGCTGCGAAGGCTTAGTGCCTGACGAGGATGATTGTCCGGTCAAAATAAGTGTACACGAGGTGCAATTGCTTGAAAAAGACACCCGAGAGTGTCTGGAAAATGAGAATTCAGTCAAGGAATCAGCTGCGGATCGTCTCAGATTTGTTTACATTTTCAACTCCTGTTCTCGTTGGATGCTATTCAACCCGACTCGGTGCGTCGGATCAGGCGCTGCTCTCCCTCCGAACATCACAACGGGGATCCCCCACCACCGCCATCATTTTCGTTAGGTGTCAGACCAAGAGCGAAAGAAGCGGCCGTTGTGCAAATGAGTGTCCTGTCGCCCCACCTGCTGTTCAACCGTTCCGAGTTGTTTCGTCCTCCTGCCGTATCTCGAATATACTCACAGCCCTCGGAAACCTTCCCCGGTTCGAACCGTAGCCGCTGAATCCGATGAGGGCCTGGCGACGTCTGATTTGTCTCCCAAAGAAAGTCGCCTCGGCCTTGCAAGAAATCGTTGTCCAGGTTCTCTTCATGACCACAGTGGTTTCGCAAGTCCTCCAAACGCCTGCAAGGAGCACCATGGGGCCTCAAGCGTCGCCACCCTAGATCAAAACACGCAAAAACCAAGAAAAGCAAAGTCACACTTTCCAGCCTCAGATTTCACGACCTACTTTCGCGCAGGGTGTCGATCCTGCGCGGCGGCATGGCGCAGTACCTGACCCCGATGGGCCCCACCAAGCTGCACGTGATGCCGCTCTTCGAGATCGGCCCGCTGGAGCCGCGCTTCTCGGAGTGGCTCGTCTTCGAGGGCATCTCCGTGGACGAGACGGGGCGGCAGCACTTCCTGGACGCGAGCGTCGCCTACAAGCGCGCGGTGCTCAACTGCATCGAGTACCTCGCCAAGTTCGGGTACACCAAAGCGCAGGTGAGTTCGAAGCGGCTTTAGGGCTAGGCGCATCACTCGCTCGCTCGCTCACTTATTGCAATTGATTACCCTAGGTCCAATGAATGAGTACTAAGCACCTTAGAGGACGCAGAGGCGCAAGTCGCTTAGCGGCCAGTGATGTCGACATGCACTGAGTGGCTACTCAGCCGTTGGTTCGTAGCGATGAAAGCTTTTAGGTGGAGGGATTTTAGGTCGAGCATTGGTGGGTTGATGGTTTGAACACAGTCAGCCGGATCGCCGCTGCAAGACGCGCTTCCTCTCCTCCGGTAAGAGGACAGCGCTGCCCTTTGGGGAATGTCGATTCGGGAAACTTTCTTGGCGACTCTTTGACCAACTCTGTCCCGACTGCTTCTTTGCGGCCGGAATGCCCCCTCGTTTGCCCGGACAACAAATCCGTTCGTCGGCCTCAAAACGGCGATTCGCATCGCATCCCTCTCCCTTAAGGTTTGTATAAAAACAATATGTTTGTTGCCTGCTGTTTCCTGCACTTAAAGACTCTGAGAAAGTTGACAAAGTCCCGCAAGCGGACTCGAAGTGGGCTTCATCATGAGAATCTAACGCTTTCAAGAGGGGCTGAAACGGATAAGAACAGGAGATTGATGACTGGCCGCGTCTTCGGGCGTGCAGATCTACTTGTTGCTGTCCTGCTGTCCGTGCGAGGGAAGGATCTCGGGGATTGTCGACGCCCCCAACGCGTGCGCAACGCTCGCCATCCCGATCGCAATCTTCGACCAGGTCAGGACGTGGCAGATACTTCAAGTATCCTCTCGAAACTTTCTTCGCCCATAGCTATGCAGCGAGTTTCAAGTAGACGTTGGACGACACGTCTATTTCCAGTTTCATGCGCCCTTGTGTCAAGGCTTGACGCTTCGATTCTGCTCGTCCAAAAGTTGGAGATTCTCAAGTCCCGTGCTTTCTGATCAAGTCGTAAACCGAAGCCGTGCGCGTCTGAGCAGGACATTCGGCCGAAGGCGGGAGGCCCGCCAGTGGGCCCCCGGTTGATCACCCGCGGTGACGTGGCGAAGTCCACGTACGATGGAAGCCTGCCCGTCTTCAAGAATCCGTATCCAGAATGAAGTCGAGCCGTTCAGCGGAACAGGCCCGGCCAGATCTCGTATTCATGCTATATTGCTTAGCCCAGAAGGCGTTCACGTAATGTGTTTGGCAGATTAGTGAATCATTCTGGCTGCATGCAGAAGTCGTCTCAGTCAATTCCATCAAAGGTCCGCGTTGGTCATGGTTTGATATGGTGCGGGGCCTCGAGTTGAGGGTTCGTTCGCAATTGAACACCTGACGGTAATATTAATCCTACTCGTACGAGGTACGTCCACCGCAGTTGCTTTTGACTCGGTGAGTTGTTAGAGTCAGGGGTTGTATGGGTACGTTGCATGGCATCCATGCAGAAAAGTATGTACATTTGTAGCTAGAGGTAAATGCTGTATAGACGCGTCACGGCCGACCAAGACACCACGTTTCCAGCCCGTGTTAAGTCATTCACGTGTCAGATGAGCTTGAAGTGCGTCTCCAACGACTGTAACTTTCTGTGCACGATTTTCACCAAGACTTCTCAATCAAGCTTAAATCATGCCCACGAGCTTAAGTTGTGCAGCTCTGACATACCCACCGCAGGCTCTTCTCCAACACATGATTCGATCAAGTCAGATGTCACATGAAATGCATGTGCATGTATGTAATCGTTTGATCAACAGCACCTGTCTTAGGGCCGTGACTTTAACATGATGCTAATTGCCATCACATCAGTCTGTAAAAGATAGCCTCTGCTGACAAGGGTTGCTTGTATCCACATGAGCTTGTCCCTAATTTAGGGGCTGCACTGGCGGCCATATTTGGCAGCGCCTCTGCTTGAGCACATTCGACCAGATTCTGATGAACAGACTTCTGACTCTTGGACGATAATTGTTGTCAGTCCTCAAAAGCAGGACAAGACAATTTGAATTCCTAAGAAGACACTGCATTAGTTGACCTTCTGAATTATGAACTGTTTAGCTAGTAGGAAACCATGTTCTTAAGGACCTCAGGCTAGACTGTTGGACCAGCAATTTAACTGTACTGGTGACTGAGTAGAGGCCCTCTCTTGTGCCAATCCTCTGATCCCGTGTCAACATGAGATTTTGACGAACTACTTTGCTGACCGTTGCTCTAACCAGCCCTTCAGAGGCTGGAACGTTCTTCTGTGTATTACGACAGGCCCCAAGCGTTTCAACACCTCCATATGAGCTGCTGTTCCATATCCTTTGTGAGCCTTGAACCCATACTCTGGCCACTGCTCATGGAATTCACACATCAGCCTGTCTCTTGTCACTTTCGCAATGATTGAAGCTGCAGCTATTGAGGTGGAGAGCGCGTCTCCCCCAACTATTGCCTTTGAAACGCTAGCAGCCAGTTGCTTCGGTATCCGGTTCCCATCAACAAGGGCAAAGTCTGCGCGCACTAATTTTACAGCGTTTGCCATCGCAAGCATAGCCGCCTCCAAGATGTTAATCTGATCGATCGTCTCCACATCCACCACTGAGACTGCAAACTCCACCCCCGGCGCATTGGTGATGATATCGTACAACCGATCACGGTTTGCTTCAGACACTTTCTTGCTGTCATCTACCCCTGGAATCTCGAAATTGGGGGGTAGAATGCAGGCGGCCGCCACTACCGGGCCTGCCAGCGGCCCCCTCCCCGCTTCATCAACTCCGGCCACCCGCTTGAAACCCGCTGCCCACTGCAGTGCTTCGGCGTCTCTTGTCGGCCCTGTTTTGGTGGGGATTGGGGGGTTAGGAGCCAGCTCCTTGAGCACTGATTCATCAGCAAGGCTGGCCTCCTCTTGATTCTTCGCCAAGCGGGAGCTGCGGCGCACTGGAGGCATCGCTCTGCTGGAATGGGCCTCTGCCTTGAGGAGCAATGCAGGATTTGGTGGCCCAGATTGTGGTTTGCTCGTGGCACCGCCTCTAGTTGTGCTTACGCTGGTCTTGATTGCCGCAAAAGGGCCTGTGAAGCGCAACCACCTCGTGCAGTGCATTGATTGTGTAGTGAACACGTTCTAGTGTGTAAGCTCAGAATCGAACTTGGGTTGAAGAAGAGAGTAGATGGTGCGCTAGCTGCAGAGTGCCGATTATGGGAATAGTCCCGTGATTGTGTCAGATGCTAGTGAGCCCAAACTGCCTCCATCCACATTGCCAAGCGCCTTTGCCCGCTGTTTCATTGCACCCATTGGACATAAACCTGAGCAGCCTCCCTTCCTGCATTGCACTAGCTTTCACTGTTCCGGGGCGTCAGCCTCCAGTGAGCTCCAGCCTCAGGCATTTTGACTTTTATTTTGAAGCTGTTGAATTTCAGGATTTTGATTTGCATCGCAGAATTTCACGGCGTATCGGGGAACCGGCAACGGCAACCGGCATGAATCTCAGACCCCGCCTATCCTAGTATGAAGCCGGAGAAGCGGAAACCGGTACTGTAGCGGTGACCAGCTGTTCTTGATTTGGTGATGCCAATGGACAGAATTTTCCCATAAGATTACATTCTGCTGAGTGCTCCTCATTTTTCTCCAATACTATTAGGTACTCCTCCTTCCCTTGCGCACGGCCAGCGTTCAAGAACGACAGTGTCATGATCTCATTTCCCCCCCAGCTGCTTCTGCTCCGGGCGCCATAGAAAAGGCTCCTCCAAAGAGGTGGTTCAGTCTGTGTATAGGGTCACTGGAGGCTCATCCAGTTGAGCTGTACCACCACTGCTCGTGATACATGTACATCTGAAGATCACGCTTCATGCAGCGGAAACAAAGTTGGTGGTGTCGGTGTTGAAAGTATTTCTTTTCGAAGGCTGCACCAAAGTGATTGCGGCCAGCATCTTTTCCACTCCACCATGGTCCCCAGTGGTTGCGTTTGCGTGCCTTCAAGTATGAGGACACCGGCCCGTGCGCATGCTGTATGGCCCTGCGAAGCAATCCCCAGCAACAGCAACACTTCATCCTTTTGCACCACCAGATACGATCAAGTGTTTGTGAGTTTGGACATGCTTATGCGTAGAGCACCAAAGGGGTGTCGGGGTTATCCCCGTGTTTCCGGTCATCGCAGTGGGAGTGGTCGACGGGTGACATACCAATCCAGTGTACAGTCAGGCTTTCTATCCTTTGGCTACTTAGAAACCGAAGACTCCAGATGCGGAAGTAGGAAACATAGAAAAGCCCTGCATGCGCTCCAGGACAGTGATTACAGCTTAGAGGCATCGTTTAGCGACCTCGCCCAAGCGATGGACCCCGGTTCAACCACTGCAGACAGCATTACGGAAAGATTAGAGGTTTTGGAAGCTGGCCCAACTGTAGATGACCGTTTTCAGAGAGGGGTTTGGGACAATCTGGCTCCCCAAGGTGCTAAGGCCAGGCTTGTAGACAAGGCGCTCACAAGACTCATGAGGGAAACTGATGAGACAAGAGCGCTTGCATACTTGGACCACTGGGAGGGGAGCTTGGATCCCAAGTGTGTGCTTCAACTGGTGAGGCCTCCTGTTGCTATGCTTTACAACGACACCTGTTGGGCAAAGCATATGATGCCAGTGACTTAAAAGCGATTCTCAGTACTTTCTGAATCTCAGTAACCTTACGCATGATGGGCTCTTGCGAAGTACGATCAGCTTCCGGTCAATCTGTGTTTATACCTCCCGTGACAGAACTCGAGGAGATTGCCAAGCGCGTTTGGTGGCACTTGTAGCAATTCAATCACAAGTGTTCCTAAGGGACTGTCACTTTCAAAGTTAGCCCCTTCTGCTCAAGTTCACAATTGGTGCCATATAGTAGCCTAGTTCAGTGGTCAATGAAAAACGAGCATAACCCCATTCCCCCCCGAGTTCCATGTAGATCCAGGAGATTGGGGAGAGGAAGGCGCTGACGAAGCTCCAGCCGGTCTTGGAGTGGTGTCGGAAGCAGCAGTGGGCCCCGCAGGAGCTCACGTCAGCGTACCGGGTTGTTATCAAGACGGCAGAGGCGCTGTCCAAGGCAGACGTTGTGGTGCAGCTGTTTGAGCAGATGCAGGTGGGTTACGTGCGACTGATTTCATCCTGTTTCTCTCTTCTTCTTGTCCGACCAGTAGTATCTTTCTTCTGACGTGGAAACCACTCAAAGAGCTTCTCCGGCACTCCAATTTTATGTTAGTAAGTTGTATCGCTCATAACCATTTTAGCGCATGTCTGTATCCGTTGAACTGCACTCCGCTTCCGTGCACGAATTACGCTCGGCCTTTAGGTTGCAAGGGCCTCGTTATATCTTACTTGGTCTATACCACCTCCTTACTACAAGTTCCGCTTGCTTCTGGGCCTCGTCAAGTTGTTTTTTCCACACCGTCCAAAGAAAATTGGAGGGTGACTTCATCTTTTCTGTGGCATTCTCAGCAGAGTCTTCGACGCACAGATTTGGTCGTTCAAAAGCGCATGTCTTTCCCCTCTCACCAGTTTATGTAGACCTGATGAGGGCTGCATGTTGCAGGACTCGGACCACTTGACGCCGCCAACCGAGATGTATGTCTCGTTGGTGCAAGCGCGCACCAAGATTGGGGACTACCAAAAGGCGTATGACGCCATTCTGAAGCTAGTGGAGCTGGGGCACGATATTGGGCAAGGGGACGACTCCCTTCTGGGGTGGGTGGAGAGTGTCGAACCCCTCTTCTGCGGCATCTCTAGCGCGACTGTGAATGGAAAAGAGCTGTCGTGGAGTCCCTTCACAGATTTTCAGCACGAAGACTGTGATACGTAGATTGTGGTCCTAGTGGGGCATGATGGGCTGAACGTTGGCACCCCGCTTTAGGCGAGACTAGCAAAACACCATCAAGTGTTTGGAAAACTCAACTTGTTGACTCTGGTTGGACAGCAGTCCCTCCCTTTACGATCGATTGAGATATCGCCGCTTCCCATCAACTACCTGTAAGCTTCACATGCTTCGACTCCCACAAGAAGGCGCTCATCGGTCCTGAAAGGTCACAATATCTCGCAATGGTACGGGAGCTACTCGAATGAGGTCACTCTTGATCTGTTATACAACACGATCTCCTTACGATTAAGAACCATAATTTCTGGCATGATTAGCAATTTCTCCTGCTGGGCGCTTCTGTCCCGTCGGGGCTGCTCGCGTGAAAACATACTCTTATTGCAGGACAGAAGGTTTACTTCACTCCTCTCTTTCAGATGAGCGGCCCCAATTCTAGCAATCAGCTCTTTTTTGCACATTTGTACAGGGCGCTTCTATTCCGCGTCAGCAGCAGTCCCCTGGGAGGCACCACAGCGGTGGCGCTCCTCCGGCGGGCGCTCGCGGACGGCCTGGCGATAGACACCCGCATGGTGACCAGCGTGTTGATCGGGTTGCAAAAGGAGGTCCCCGCAGACCTGGCGGAGGTGACCGCAGACGTGACGGCGGCTGTCAAAGCGAAAGGCGTCAAGTTAGACCAGTAAGCTATTTGCAAGTACTTCCGACGGTCGGGTTATGCGTGTTGGGATAATATTTGACCCCGTCTACTTTGCAAGGAGTGGCCTGACCAGATTCCGTTGGTTTGGCTCGGTCGATCTGCTGCACCAGTATGGCGACTTCTATGCTTATCGACGGGCCGGGCTGTGTTGGATTAATTTTGAGCAATTGTGCCGCCCTGACACCCGTGGGCTGCTCATTTTAGAATGGGGCGTCCTGGGACCCGGAACGCTGCCGTCACATGGCAACATCGAAGCACGGCTGTCTGTCATCCTGTCGCCGAAGTGTTGGCACCGGAGTTTGTACCCCGAGCACTGGGCCCTCCTAAAAGTGGCCGGTTGATGACGTTGCGTAGACGCCCTCTTTGACTCCCTTCGCTCGTCTGATAGACAAGGCTCGTCCCCCCTGGCCCCCCCGGAAATGTTTCCTGAAAACTGATCCTCTGCAGGTTTGCTTACCGCGTCCTACTGACGACGTACCAGAGGACCGAGGCGCTCTCGGAGCTGCGCGACGTGTTGCACGAGTTGGAGGACGAAGAGGGGCTCGAGCCCAATATGGTGCGGTTCGCTCATCGGCATCTCTCCCGCAAGTCGACTTTGTTGCTGATTTAACTGGCTGCGCTGTGAAACCGCCGGTACAGCCCAACATAGTGCGGCCATTTGTGGTGTCGCCGTTTTGCAACATCTTCTGTCAGTGCTCTCTTTTGATCATCATGCCGCGAGAGAAGACGCCAAGGGAGCCAGGCAGTAGGCGGATACTTCCTGCTCCACCTTTCTTGCGAGTCAGCTTTTAAGTGTTGGTTTCTTCAACTCGAGTTGGGGGTTCATCTACGCTGGTTGAGCTAGAGATGATCAGTCAAGTTGTCATCCAATGTTCCGCTCTGTTCGATGAAATCGTTTTAGCCTCCGAACCGGGGGCCTCAGAAAGGTTGGGCCGCTATCATGGTTCGACGAGGACCAAGCTACGATACGATTTCGTATAAGCGACCTTCTGCTGTGACACGTCCTACTGATAGGCCTCCCGGACGTATTCCCGCATCGACGAAACTAGAAGACCTGTTTCAGTTTTTCAAAGAGAAGGCGTCCCGTTCTCCCGTATTTCGTTATAAGCACCAGTCCCACGCAGCCATTGTGCCAATCAACCTCCTCGTTGCCTTCGCAAGAGTTCTCTAATGACATGGAGTACCTCTTTTTCCTCGGATATTGCCTTCGCCAGCAGACAGACATTGGGTGGGCTTGGAATGTTTGGGGTTTCCCCCTCCTCCCGACCATCGTCAAACGATCTCTTTTTTACAGTCCTCTGGCGTAACAAACTGGTTCAACTGGTTGACTATCACCCATCATAACGCATACTAACATATTATAATCTTCCAAACTTGATTGCCAGGACTACTACCGGTTCCTCATCCCGAAGCTGAGCGCAGAGGAGCGCGCGGAGGAGGCCTTTGCAGAGACGCGGCGGCTGCGCGAGAAGGGCGCCGCTATCGACGGCTGGATCTTCCGGTCGTGCATGTACGGCTGCTGCCGGTCAGGGCTTTGCGACCAGGCCGCGGAATTGTACCAGGTGCGGGAAGAAGAGTATTCTGCGCGTCACTGGTTCAGTGCTTCTGTGTTTTGAGATGAATTATGTCCACGATCCGATCACGTTTCGGTCTTTGGTTGGACGAACCTCTGCGACCAGGCCGCAGAATTGTCCGGGTACCCGGCAAAGAGGAGCAAATGCGTGCGTCACCGGTTACTGCTACTAAATTTGAATGAAACCCCTGCTTGATCTGATGCACATTTTCTCTGGTCGAGTGGGCCTCTGCGTCCAGGCCGCGCAACTGTACCAGTGAGAGTAGAATTGGCACTCGAATCGGTTTTCCTATCAGAAGCCGGTCTTACTTATAGAGAGTTTCTGTTAAATCCTGTTATTGGCATTTTTCATCTGTTTTTCGAAGCTGTGTTATCCCCACCCCCTGACCCCGCCTACTTTTGGCCGGCAGGACTTTCGGCGCACGGGATTCGAGCCCACGCTTACACAGCTCAACTATCTGATGGGCGCATTCACCAAAGCGGGCCGCAAAGCTGAGGCGCTCGGGTTTTACGAGGAGCTGCTGGAGGCGGACCTGCGGCCGAACGCGGTGACGTACGGCACGCTGATGGACATGGCGCGCCCAGACCTGCCCAAAGTGCGCGCGTGGTTCGAGCAGATGAAGGAGGACGGCGTGGAGCCGGACAGGTCAGGATCTTCTCTTATAGCAGAGACAATACGCCGCCAAACATAGTGATCCTCGGGAGTACCTGCTCCGCACCCCCTACCCACCTTCAATTTCAATCCAGCTTCACCCGTCCCAACTTGGCAGTCTTGCCATTCCTGACGCCTTCTTTTCCTGACCTGAAGCATTTTAGATCGCTGCGGACCGGGGAACGTGGTGAACGATGTTTTCGGAAAAGTAGTCCTGGTCATTTGATCTTACCGTGATCATGTGTTTTCACGGTGATCTGACCCAGAGTTGCACCGCTGACACTGGGAATCTTTCGCCCGAGAAAGCCGAGCTTAAGATCTCCACGCCTTTCAAAGCTGTCTATGAAATCGCACTCATATCCGCAGTATCTGTCGAGCAGGTACTCGACAGCCCCATTCCCAAAATCGCCCTGTTAGCTTCTTCGAAGCTTCAAAGTCAGGTCACGTCAACAGGAATCTCTTGAACCCCGTCCCATCTGCTGACGCTACTTTGCGACACCTGTCTTCGTCCTCGCCTTTGATATACTACCATCTTTTTTGGCGAAGAGGGAAGATTCACCACCTTTCTTTGGCGTGAGATGAAAAGTCTTGCCACCATTGAACGACAAATGATGATGATGATCAATTCATTAGTGAATTTGACGAATCGACGATTAACACTCTTCCAGGGCCGTGTACCATCTGATGATCGACACGCTCGCCACCAACGGCCAAGTCGACGAGGCGCGTGCGCTTCTGAAGGAGATGGAGCACGAACTTGCGGGCGTAAGTGGCGGCTTGAAGGCGACGCCATACGTCGCACTGGCGGCCGGCTTCGCGGCGGTAGACCGATGGGAGGAGGCGGTGGACACTCTTATGCGGATGAGGGGCCGGGGAATGGTCGTCACCACGCAGACCCTGGTTGGGGTGAGCGATTGCTTTACGAAGTGGGTTGAGCTGCGTGGTATAGCGCTGGGAGTAATGTTGTATTTCGCTTTTGGGTGGTAATCTCAAACGTGGCCGGGAGGAATAAGTGGGTTAAGCTGCGTGCTTTGGAGTTGAGTCAAGCGCTGAGAGTAGATTTTGCTTTGGGTCGTCGTCACGCAGAATCTGGTCGAGGCTAGCGCTTGGGTCAAACATTGGGTTAAGCTGCGTTTGCAGAGATGTGAAGCGCTGAGAGGAACTGTGTGCTTTGGGGATGTCGCTATTCAGGGGTTATGTAGCAGGGGAATTCACGCCTGTGTCTGGCCTTACATTTTGCCTTTTCCCCTGACCCAGCTGTCCCTTTGTATTATGCGCTACCTAATGAGAAGCACCGACGTTTTGAAAGGCGGGTGGCCTGCTCATGGAACGCTGGACAAGGCGACGAGGTCTTGCCGCAATCATTTATCACCTTACCAAGAGACTTGCAAACAGTCCAATCCACCACTCCGGAACTGTTCTGTTCTAGACTCCTTTGAGCGAGTTCGCTCGATAGCCCCTCAGCCTCGCCCTAACACGCGCATTTTGTGTTCTTATGAAGTCAATCTGCGCAGCGGAAGTACCTTTGCTCTTGGCCCAAACCTGTCGCTAACCCTGTTCTCGACCGCGTTTTGCAGGTGTTCCAGGCCGCCAGCCAGAACAGTGGCGCCACTGTTAGCATGCTGCTACAGATCGCCGAGCGGAAGGGCCTCCCGCTCAGCCCGACGGCGCTCACTGAGATTGCCGGACTGTTCAGGCGACAGGGAGCAGTAGGTGCCGCCTGGGAGGTCGCCAGGAAGCTCAAGGCGCAGGAACCGGCCCTCGATAGGGTGTGGACGCTTTGCGCTTTTTTTCGTTGGACGCTGCAGTCTACATGATTGGGGGCAGTTGTCTGACTTCATGTCCTGTCTTGACTTCATGTCCTGTCTTGACTTCATGTCCTGTCTTTTCAAGTCTGGTAAAACTTATGTGACGCCTGACTTGGATTCCTGACTTGGAACATGTTTCGCCGGATCTTGGGCTGTGAAGAGCGCACTTCCCTGTTGGTTCTGCTAACGACCAAAGAAAGGGCAAGTCTCGTGTTTGCCAACTTCTTGCATGTTCCAAGCATGTCTTTACCGAGGAATTTGGGAATGCAATCGACTGAAACGCTTACTCTGGCCGGTTCGTCTTGCAGCGGAGTTTCGTGGAGATCCTGAACATCCACTCGCGGAAGGGCGAGTGGGTGGACGCGCAGATTACTTTCGACAAGATGGTCAAGGCCGGCATCAAGCCGCACCCCAACGATTGGACCTCGTGAGCCACTCGCACGTATTTTCGGCCCGCTTGTAGTCGTGTTCTCTCGTTTGCACGCAACCATCAACCAATCAATGCGGCGTTTTAGACTGCCTTAGGAACGTGTACTAAGTATTGGTTTTGTGGTAGTTTCTCTGCACGCTACTGTCGTCCGGTGTAAACTGAAAGGTCAGGCTGACGTTCTGGTAAGCCGCTACCGCTTGTAGTGCTTCGCTTCTCTGCCTCCAAAAGTCTGCATTAGATCCCTTTCAGCCCAGTCCCCAGAAAGACGACAAACAGCATTTTGCCGCGTTCCTTCAACGTGAGCGGCGCCCCTCTCGCTTCCAGGCGGAGATATCAATTCCCTAATAGTAAGCTGAACACATTAGGACGGGTGGATTTAGTCGGGGGGTTTAGGGTGGGTACGGGTGTGGAGCAGATACTTGTTATGGGTTGCATTTCCTGGTGTTGGCTGGGAGCTCAAATCCCCGAGGTTTTTAATCCCTAATTGCCAGTATTATCTCGCAGGTTGATGGCGGCTTACGGCAAGGGCGTTGAGTACGACAAGGCGGTCGCCATCCTGGAGCAGTTGATTGCCTCGGGGGAGCGCCCCGACACCACCAAGTATAATGTGCTCATCGATGCGTGCATCCGGGCAGAGCGCCCGGGGGAGGTGACGCGCTGGCTGGCGGCGATGAAGGAGCGACGGGTGCCGTTTGATTCAATCACATTTAATATGGTCATCGGCGCGTATGCGGGCCGGGGGGACGTGCGCGCAACGGAGTTTACGTACAGGAAGGTGAGCCGCGGACGGTCTCCCTGGCATTCAAAACGATGGGGAGTCGTGAGGATGTTGGCTGTGGGGTCTCCCGGATCTTGTTATAGGCTGAGATTTCAGGTGTCAACATTGGAGCAGTTGTCTGCTGTTTCACAGAGTATTGTTAAGATGCCGTTAGAAGCGGGCGCGGTCGACGCAGACACGGTCTACGCAGACACGATCTCAGCGTCTTGCCATCATCCTTCCAAGAGAGTTCTTAAATTTGACTCGGTTTCACAGCAGAATATAAATATCAAAGAAGCATTGTGATGTCACTCTCGCAGACACTTGACGACATCACTTCCCCGGCGTATCGTCTAGCAGCACCCGCCGAATATTCGCCCAACGTCACCTTTTCAGGATTTCCCAGCATCAACCTGCAACATATCCTGCTGACGTCAAGCTCTTCCATACTCTGCTGACGTTACTCTCGTGTCCTCTCAGATGCTGGAGAACGGCCATACGCCCACTAAGGAGACGTACCACTACTTGATTCGCGCGAGTATCGCGGGAGGGCAGTTTGAGGCCGCGCCGGCGTGGCTGGAGGAGATGCGCAAGCGGGGGATCGAGCGGGACGTGTTCACGTACAACACGCTCATTCGGGGCTACACCGAGCGACATCGGACGGAGGAACTAGAGGTGGTGAGTACTGGGTCCGAAAAGCTGTTCAATGTTCAGCCGGACAAATATACTGAAGAGCTGCCAGTTCTAGACTGGAAACGAGCTTGTGGAGAACGTTTGATAGTTTGCCATTTGGTGTTTGCCGTTCGGTACTCTGCCGTCCAGCAGTGCTCCCTCTCTTTCGCTAGCATAACCAGTGTTCTGGGCTCTTCCAATCCTGCACCGCCAACCAGCATCGTCAGAGCATAAGATACTGATCGCGATCCTCATTGTTTCTGTCTCTCGTGTCTCCTTTCTCGTTTGCTCTCTTTCTTCGTCTCTTCATTTGTCTTCTCGTGCTCTTCTTGGCTTCGATTCTGGCGGCCGCTTCTCAGGTCTGCTGAGGGGCCGACTACTGGATTGCACACGGCTTCGTTTCCCCCTCCTGTCTCCTCGTCTTTTCATCATGTATTTCCCCTCGTCCTCCTTTCCGCCTATTCCCATTACTGACCGGGCTCTTCCCCCGGGCAGGTTGTAGGCGACATGCTCCAGGCGGCGGTCCCCCCCGACCACATCACGTACGAGCTCCTCTTCGACTACCCAGACGAGGGCGACCGCCTCGCGCGCGTGCTTTTCGCGTCGGTAAAGCGGGTCATGAGCCGGGAAGCCGTCGAGGAGCAGTACAACAAACTGCTGATGGCGCTCACGCGGAAACGGCGGTGGGACGAGGTGGAGCTGGTGGTGGATCAGGCGCACGAGGAAGGGTGCCGGCTGGACAAGCGCACGTTCGAGGGGGCCATCGAGAAAATGGCCGTCGACAAGAAGGTCACCATGGTGAGGGGGTCCGCTCGGACTTGAGAGGAATGTTCAGGGTATGAAGTAGTGGCTTGTGGGGTCTGGAGTTTGAAAAGACTCTGCGGCCCTAGTTGAGGAGAGGGTGTTCGATCGGAAAGAACTTTGGCGAGAGGAATGTTCGAACTCGCAAGTTCAGGTGTTGGCGTGGAGGGTCTCTCTCGAGTCGACGACAGACAGAATTGGAGATACCACGATTCGTAGAAGGTATATATCAAGGGCGCTGGCGAGAGAAAGCGGAAGAAACGGAGAGGGGTTGAGGCGGCTGACACTATAAGTAAAGATTCAGGTTCAAGAAACACTCTGATTGGTGTGGTGGCGCTGCTAAGTGACCAATGATTGTCAACGCCAACCTCATGGGTTTGCGAAATCTTCGTGGTTCACTTGATCTCGACTTTACGCCTGCTTCAGGAAAACATGGAATTCTCGTAACCAAATAGCGACTCCCCCTCGTCCCGCAGGCCATCAACATGTTCCACCGCATGCGCGCCGCCATGCCCCACGTCGTCCCCCGCGAGTTCGCCTTCATGCCCGTGCTGCACTCCTTCGGCCGCCGCCGCCAGTGGAAACAAGCCGCCGAGCTCCTGGTGCAGCTTAAGCAAGCCGGGGTCCCCTGCCGAGCGGTAAGCTTGATGCTGCTGAGGTCACATTCTCGCCTGCTCGCATCTCCTTTGCCAACTCGGGCTTGTTCAGAACGGAATAGTATCCCTGCCTGCAAAATGGTCACAATCATACGCAGCGCTTGAGCTTAAACAGAAACCCTCTCTTGTGGGACACGCAATTGATGTATTGACGTTCCTGTTGGATGAACCAGAGCGCAACGCTTCACACTTCGCTGTTGCCTTTTGTCGTTCTCTTCGGTCATCTCCAGAAGCCCGAAAGTAATTTCTGTGGAGCCCTCCCCTCTTGACCACTTTTTGAGAGCTTAAGAGCAGGATCCACTTCGAAGTGTTTGCTTTCTGGTTCGAACTTGGTCAAAATGGCAAGCTTTTGACCATAATCATATCGACCTGATGATTGTAACTTTCGGAAAATTCTCTTGAATATCTTGACGCTCTTTGGCGCAGGCGAGTCACCACAAGGTGCTGAGCATCATGGAAGCCTCCGAGCAGTGGGCCGCCATTGTGGAGCTGTACAAGAGCATCCGCGGCGAAGAATTTGTGCGCGCGGACAAGGGCATCCTGCAGCTGGTCATGCGCGCGGCGAAAGCGCGCGTGAAGCAGCAGCAGCCGGACCTGGAGCTGCTGCAGGAGCTGTACCACGCGCTCAGGGGGGTGCGCGCGCTGCCGGAAAAGCCCCCCCGGGTGGACTCGCAGCATATCCAGGTGCGGAAACTGTGGAAGCGGGGGATGAAGGTCGCTCGGGGAGTGGGGATTCGGGATCCGGATGCCAGCGGTGCGAAGTGGGGAGCTGCGGGAGAAAAGGGTAGTGATAGCCGGGAAACGGAAGGAGGGGGAAACGAGAACGAGGCCAAAGAGCCGGTTGCTGAAACCGGAGGCGAGGGCGGGCCATCCGAGGGTCGAGGAACCCTTGGGCGACAATCCGAGGGGTGTCCTGACGACCGAAGAGTTGAAAGCGGGAGCTCAAGCGGTAAAAAGGAAATTACGAACGGAAGCATCGAGTTGAACGAAAGGGGGGAGAAAAACTTAGGAAGAACCGTCGAAAATGTCGAGATGAGTCGGGCAAAAGTCGACGAGCCCTCCACTAGTGCCGTTGCATCGGGTGTTGAAAGAACACAAGCCGGAGACGGACATGCTTCTTTGAAGGGGCCACAAAATGATGTAAAGGCTTCGCAAACCAGTGTACATAGAGAAGACTCGGACATCAATGGTACCTTGGTCGCTGACAAGGCCGATGCTAGGGGCATCTCGGAAGCGTCAAACGAGCGCGCATCGCTAGACGAGAGCGAGTCGATCGAGGATCGCCGTGTTGCCAAGTTAGAAGACGAGGACCGCATGCTGGAGGTGTTGGAACGGTCAGCCAGGCAAGATGAGGTCTTAGAGGGGGTGGTGGACTCGCTGAATTGACCTTCGCAATACAAGCACGTTCAACAGCGCGAACAACCGTTACATGTTACGAGACGCTATTGTCTTCCCCATGCCAAGTCCGGGCGTACCTCCATGTGCAATTACGTTTGTATCCAACGGCCTAGGAATGATCGCAAGTCCTGGATATTCACTTGGCAACAACCATGCGCAAGCATCGGTCGACTCTCATGTGTCAACAGATCATATGGTAGAGAGACGCAGATTGCATACTCGTGACTGCGACATATGCGCCAGCACTTGCGGCTTAAGGAACAGATCGTCCCAAAGCATTCCACGTACTTTGGTCGGACCACATGCTCTTTTGCGAAAAAAGTCGTGATGGTTTGCAGTAAGCTGCGTATATATACTTTACTTATGCGGCATCCTCTCGCCGCACTCGGTGCAAGCACGTCTACCCGGATGATTGATCAGATCTCAAAGCTGAGCACATCAGATGTTACGGCGAATAATTAGAGCTGTCGACTAAGCACTTCAATTCACGCAATCATAAGGCCCGTAATCCAGATTAGCTTATATCGACCTAGGCCACTTCCAGTGAACTTTCATTGAATCTGAATGTGTAAATCACGCTGGTAGTACGGTATCGACCAGATGTCTCGTCAAGAAACGGCGCGAATATTCTGAGCTACTTGGGCCAATCATGTCACGAAAGTACTGTCTACATGCAAAATATCCCTTCAAGTACGTAAACGACGAGTATCGAGCCTTTTGTACAGGCCCGATTGAGTTGGGGGCAGTCTTTAGTACGCCTAGGAAACTGCAGAAAGATTCTCTCTATCTCGATATTGGCCAGCTTCTCAGAAGCAGATCCCTAGGCGTGTAGTATATATTGATTGCCTGTCATTGAGGATCATCTTGACCCGTTTGACTCTTGTAGAGGATCACCTTGACGTGCTTGCTTACAACAGCAACTTCTTCCAAAACCCGTTCACAACCCGTCCATTTTATCGTACTTTACAAGGTGCAATCCACTCACGAACCGACTCGATGCAAACTCAAACACAAGTGTCACCCACGCGGATATGTACATCAAACCACCCCGCCCCGGTTCCCACCGCCTGGATCCAAAACTCAGTACGTCGCCCTTCCCTTGCCCCCAAAGCTGCACGCCGTATCCAGGGTGTCGTCCACAATGTCCAGGATGCCCCCGCTCTCCGGGCTCTCGGGCCGCCCCCAGCTGGACGAAAAGTCCTTGTCGAAATCGGACATGCCCGCGAGCTCCGGCGAGCTGGGCCCGTTGCCGCCCCACATCTGATCGTTCGCCTGGTCCTCGATCTCTTTCAGCTCCTGCAGCGACGCCAGGTCGCCCAGGTTCTCGAACTCCTCGCGCTCCCTCCGGCGCGCGGCCGCGGCGCGCTCCTCCGCCAGCCGGCCGCGCTCCGCCTCGGGGGAGCCCTGCATGCGGCTCTCGGGGGACCACGCCCGGGCCAAGTCCCCGGGCGGCGCTGTTACGGCGTCCATGTCGTCGTCTTCGTCGGGCTCGATGATCGGGGCCGCGGCCGCGGCGCACTTGCGGGTGGGGCGGAGCCGCGGCGTGGGGGCCAGGGAGAGCGGCTTGGCCGCAGTCCGGGCGCTGGTGGGGCGAGCCGGGCGAGAAACAACCGGAGCAGGCTCCTGGAGTCGGGAAAGGAGATCGGTCAGCAAAGGAGGCAAAAGGTCTGCTAGGTCGGTGATCAACAGGTGTATCTATGAACAGGATTGCAGCACGAGTTACGTGCAGCTTTCGGAGAGTCTTTAAGACAGAGCTAGGAGGCCTTCGACTCCTTGGACTGTGGCGCTTTGAAACAAGATTCAACTTCGCTGTCCAACACAAGCCCCTTTGCAGCAAAAGGCTCTCTCTTCCTCCCTTTCAGCAACCACGAAGTTTGGCTCTACCATCCCCACCTGCTTCGCCGTCTCGAGCGCGCGCTTCTTCTTGGCCCGCGCCGCGGACCCCATGTACTCCATCCCCTGCAGCGAGTGCTTCTTGCAGCGCTCGGGGCGGGGGGGGTGCTCCCCGTCAAACTTATCGGGCCAGCCGTAGGAGGGGCGCGTCTCGCAACCCCCCGGGGCCATGCACGCGGGGCCTTTGGTGCCGCACGTCATCTCGGGGGTGCGGTGCGCCTTGCAGCGCGTGCGGCGGATCACGTGGCTGCCGGGGGCCTGGACGCCGTACGACGCGACCGTGCGACAGTCCGCGAAGTTGCACCTGCGAGGAGAAGGGAAACAACGAATGAGAGAAGGTGCAAAAGGCAGCGCACTTAGATTGGGCGAAGCGGAGTTTATGGGCGAATCTGCTTCTGGGTGGAAGAGTCCGCTTCGTGGGGAGAAGCGGACGGACACGAGGAAGCTTTGAAACGTTTTGCAGTTCCCAAAAGATAGGGCATAGCTCAGAGAAGCCTCGAGAGTCGAAGAAATAAGAAGTCAGCTCCACACGTGCACTGTCCAAGTCTAGGAGACCCAAACGACCAGCTGCAGACGATAACGAGAGCGGATTTCATACTCCTCCAGAGAAAACAAGCGCGCCGACTCAAAGAGCCCGTTTCAGCCCCCCACCTCGCGCTGATGAGGTCCTCCATGCCCGGCTCCTTGTGCGAGCCGCAGCGGGTCGGCCGGGGATCCCCCCGGAAACCACACGAGGGGCGCTTGGTGCAGGAGCCGTCGTCGCCCCGGCACATGGCCCCCCGGAGGTCCTTCATCCCGGAGAGGGCGTGGTTGCGGCAGCGGGTCGGCTTCTTGTCCAGGCCCGGCTCCCCATACAACGGCTGCCGCTTGCAGCCCGGATGACGACACCTGAGAGAACGAGGGGTTAAAATGATTAGTGTCACGGGATTGAGAAGAGAAGCAGAGCTGGGCCAAGTTATTGCAGAGCTGGGCCAAGTTATTGCAGAGCAGAGCATTCGCTTTGCAGCAGAGCAGACCCCGTCCTGACGGCCCTCCATGCCGCCTTCACTGCCAAGGCACAAGAAGGGGGATTCCCCGGAACCGCACCTTGGCATCCTGACGTTCTCCATGCCGTCCTCTGCGTGCGCCCGGCACCGCGTCGGGCGCTTGTCGCCCTCATAGCCGTATGACGGCTGGGCGCGGCAAGGCACTCCCCCTCGGCCGACGTGGGAGCACTTCAGGTTGCGCAGGTCTTCCATGCCGTCTGCAGCATGAGCGCGGCACCAGCGCGCGCCGCCCTTGTCGCCGTCCTTGGCCCCGGGGATGAAGCCGTAAGATGGCCGCCGGGTGCAACCGGGGGACATACAGCGGCGCGTCGCGCCGCCGACGGATGGGGTCGGGGAGAGGGCCTCTCTCTGTGGAGTAGGGGAGAAGAGGTCATGAGTTGAAAGGCTGTGACTTTCCAGATACTTACAGAGCGGTTTGGACTGGCATAGTCTCTCTGACGTGTGTTTTTGGAGTGAAGGTCGTGTATGTGGAAGAGAAAGACATGAAAAACGAACGACGACATTGTCTGGCATGGAAAGGAACCAGGTGGATTGTCTACAAGCTGGGAGTGAGCATAGATGCGACCGTAGGAACGTGAAAGAAGCAACTGCGTGCCATTGTCTGCAGATAGAAGTACGTGTCTCGAGGTCTGAAGCTGGGTGCTCACTGACAATGAGCTCCAACAAGAAAAGCTGCCAGCTTCGAGAGCCCTTCTAAGCGAACCCACCTCTCCTTCAGTCTTCTAACAAGCAACCTTCAGCTCACCTTGGGCGTGACCCTCTTGTCCCCCCTGCCCCGCGCATCTGCCGCCGCCTCGAGCGCCGCCGTTGCTGCGGGGCTGCACCCGCTGCTCACGTTGCGTGGGGACCTCGCAGACGGCTGCCGCGTCCTGCGCACCGTTGTCACTCCCGGGTGCTGATAACCTTGGCCGGTCTGTCCTGTCACCAGCTGCAGCCCAGGCACCGTCTCGCCGTAGGCGCTCGCGTCGTCATGGTGGCTCGCAAAAGGGTTGTTGAGCCCCCGGAAGCAGGCGTGCGGTTTCAGCATCTCGGTCATGTCGGAAACCGCCGTGCTGTATATTGGTGGGGTGGGGTTGACTGAAGTCATAGAGTTCCACGTCGGCCTTGTGTGGGGCACCGTCAGAATCTGCCTCGTGCAGCCCATCGGCCCCTTCGCAAAACTTGCTGTTTGCCGGAAGCCCAGGACATCCTCTGAGGCGTAGGAAAGCCCCCCAGAAGCAGCGAGGGGGGCTGGGTACGCACTGGTAAAAGGCCCCATGCACTCATCTACGACGGGGGGGAGGGTCATGAGCGGGGAGCTCGTGACTTCGGAGTTGGCAGGGCCCAGGCTTGTGGCAACAGAGGGAGCTGGAAAGACGAGGTCGCCGAGACCGGCGGCGATATCTTTGAAGGAGACGGGGTCGGAGTCGTCGAACACGCTGGATAGGTTCCAGGCCATCTCGGAGGGGGTGGGGGGGCCGCTGCAGCAGGAGAAAGGGGGGGGGGGGTAAAGATCAAGGCAGAACAAAGGGGGGTGAGACTGAGGCCAAAGAAGAGGAGGGGGTAACACTGTAGCATGAGAAAAGGGGGGCATACGAGTAAGAGGAGAGAGAGAGGAGGATGAAACTGGGGCTGAAGGAGGGGGGAGGGATGGAACTTTGAGGGAAGGAGGGGAAAGCTAGCAGTACTGCTTAAGTGGGAAGAAAAGTCCACTTCCAAGAGAGCGTTTTGGAGGTCAAAGACAATGCAAGCCAGCAGATGTGCCAAGAGTAGCTGTTACCCTTCATTCAGGAGATGCAGACTTAGCACTGGAAAAGCAGGGGATGTTCGCCGAGGGGCAAGAAACATGTAAGTCCCAAGAGCTTGCAGAGGGGGTAAAAGCCAATGCAATTAATACAGAAGTGTAACGATAGCAGCTTGGGCAGGCAGAGACACAAGGGGTCGGAAGTCCATCACTTGGTTGATCTCAGCTAGAATCATCTCTAAGCATGGGGTACATCAGCCTTGCCTGCCATTGACAATGTCTGTATGTGGAAAATTTGAGGTATATCACACACTCTAAAAGGTAATTCACTGGATGTAACACCTCCAGAGACAGGGAATGACTGCTCACCTTGGTCCTGTTTGTTGGTGCTGCTCTGAGGCTGGTCCCGCATCTCCCCCATTGACATCCAGGGGTCTTCTGACCTCCTGCTCTGCCAGGACGTGACGGTCCCCCCTTCTTCCTTTGGGCCAGTGAAAGACTGGGGAGCATGGGAGAATGCTCCTGGAAGCGCAGTCAGTATACTGGTTGGCTTCACGCTTTCAGCTCTGGTGACTCCGTGGACAAGCTCGCTGTAGCGCTCATTGGTCTCTTGAGCCGCCTTCTGCGCCTTCTCGAAGCTGGCGCGCCACATGGCAGCTTCTGCCTGCGCCCTGGCCAGAGCATCCTCGATCGCAGAGGCCTCAGAGGGGTGCTGGAGGAACGGGTGGGCGTGGATAGGCTGGAGGGGCTGCAGAGGGAGTAATGCAAGAGGTGCTTTCAGTCCCTTTGCAATGTGTTGAAGGGTTGCAAAAGATCCCAAAAGTCTTGTCTATCACCATGAGCAGGTACCCTTGCTAGGACTGGGAACACGACTTGCACCTCTTCAACAGAAGGACCATTTGCTGACAGAGACCAAGGTCTGACAAGTGGTCAAAAGACAGTAAGGCTCATTGTGTTACATTCCATATCCCCAGTCTGCTGTGTTGGCAAGATTGCAGATGGAAGCCACTAACTGTTTCAACACAGGCATGAGCTTCTACTCTTCGTATGAATATCATATCAAGGAAAGGTCTGTTGCATTGGGGTTCTCACCGCAAAAGCGTCCAGGGCCGAAGAGACCAGCGGCTCCGCCCCCAGTCTAGAACCACGCAGCGGACCAAGGGTGGGCGCACCCCGGCACATGATTGGTTCTTTCCTTCCCTTTTCCTTGTAAGTGAGACTTGACTGCGCTACTCTGCAAACTCAACCTGATTATCGCAAATATATCTCGCTTTCAAGAATCTGACAGAGACTCTCAAAATCGGGCTTTGTTGAGCTGATTGCAGGCACGATGCTTCACCTCTCAAGCTAGATTTGTCTGATTTGAACACCCATGGAATCAGGAGAAGACGACAGATATAACGTACGAAGAAATGGCGCTGGCTAGGCAGGGTATCCAAGGATCCTGCTTCGTGAGTGAAACTTCTTCAAAGGCGTGTGCTGCTGACGATCTCAGGGTTTTCACCGCGTGTACGTACAACGCCCCATTTCAGATATGAATGATACGGAGGAAGGACGACTCTGCATGCCGCGACCTGAAAAGCGACAAGCCACCCAGCTTTTCAAAGTTTTCTTCCGCCTTCGAAGAATCAACAGTTCTCAGGATGTGGAACGAACGGATCGTTTACGAAGGCTTGCGCGCTCACTTTCAGCTCGACAACCAATGGCGACGTAGCATCACAAGATAAGGCTCCTCCTGGAGGCTAGCTCTTTCACCCCTTGTCCATGACGCGCAAAGTGCCCGCGCTTTCGTGACAGAAGCTTTGTACCTACTACCGTACCTAGGCGATTATGTAAGCCTTACAGCTGCTGAGCAGAATTCCTGACAGGCTGACAAGCATGATCAGCCTTTTTCTACGCGACGCTTTGAAGTTTGGGGCCCTGCCCGGGGTCGTACTCCCTGGGGCACTCTCTCCCGGCAGCATTCATTCGAACAGTGCCATACATTTCCGAGTCAGAAGACTACAGAAGATCATACACTTATTGCTTTGGAGCTGCCCCCAACAAAGGCCGGTGCGCCAAACGCCGACCAGGGGACGTTGGGGAAGTCGCAGAAGCAAACCAGCTGCGGCAGAATCCCAAATTCATGACGTGAGGGTATCGCAACCGATGGTGATGTCAGAGTCTGACAAACCGCGTCGTACGGGCGACGTACGGCAGTGCTGAACTTTGATCGAAGATGGAATCTGTTCACTTCTGTTCACCATCGAACGGCTGAATTACGCACATGCTCTTATCGGCCCTGTCGCCGGCAAGGATTCCTGACACGATTTCACGTGCAAGTCCACGTGGAAGAGTTAGACCTCTGTCAGGCGTGGAGGACATACTAGGTACAGTCTTTGCATTGTACAGTGTACAAGGTTCCGTAGCACCTACGTAACGTACCGGTACAAGACAGGTAGGTAAGTACCTAGTAAGTACTCAGGAAGTCTCAGGTACCTATCTAGCCTTCCAGTTCCACTGTCCCCTCGAGGGAGTCCCATGCCAGTTATCCACTTGCCCGGATCCTGCTCAACCCACTAAGCATTGAGCTAACCCAAGGTGTGCACTTTTTGCGGCTTTTAGTCGCACGACACCAGAACTTCAGAGACCTCTCTCTGTTCCGGATACCTAGGATACTAGAGCACACCCGAGACAGTCTAGACGAGGCCTTGCAGGTGACAGCGGCCGGCGCCGCAAGGAGAAGGCTATTGCAGGCCGCCATTGTCGTAACCTGGCGGACGCCATTGACAAAACCCAAAAAGGACATACAAAGTGTTTGCCAATACCGGGTTCAAAACCGTCCGATGGAAGTTCAACGGGGCTTTTGCGTCCGTCCGATGAAAAGCTCCTGCTGGCAAAATATGCGGGCGGGACAGGAATATAAACAGCACATGAGCACATGCTACGTCGCATTGTAAAAAGAAATACAGTAGCTGAGCACTTCTGGCTCTCCAAGTAGGCTATGTGTAGAATAATATCAGAAGTTGCTTACATGCGACCTAGCAAACTACTTGTCTGCGAGATGTCGATGTCAAGACTCAAGGCAACGACGCGCTGACTAGGTACGATTAAACTTATCGGTTTGATGTACGTCCAGCGCCGCGACGTACTCTCTTTTATTATACATGCCAAGCACATATAGGGAATATTGAACGAATTCTCAACTGAATTAAGCATGGCTTGCACCTCAACCGTGTGAACAAGCTTTATCCATATATACCTGTGCACCACGATCACTTTGGACGCGCGGATATGGTCCTAATTTCGACTTTTAATACGTGACAGTGGTCATGCATATAAAGAAAACGACTCTGACAGTGGACGCCCAAGAAAGCATGGAGATTCATGGGCGCGGCTCGACAAGACCTTCCCTTACAAGCTCTACCTCTAGACGCGAGCACTCTCGAGATAGATCTACAAAAGTCCATGCTCGCATCCCACACTTTTTGTAGTTGCACACTGGTCGTTTCTGCTCATCGGGGGCCACGCTAGCAGTATGTTGGACCGTATCTTGTGCTCAACCGCATTAGACTGCGTGATGACGAACGTTTAGAACGCGTTCATTGACGTTCATTGTTCGCCTGGCACTGTGTCAGGCTGTTCAGACTACGTTCCGACATGAAACCAAAAAGTCTCTATAGAACGACGACGGCGACCAGGGTAGTAAAGAACGCAAGCCTGCTCCAAAACGACGCTTTCACCAGAACGGCTTGGTGAATTACCATCAGTTGGTTTTGAAATCACAGAACTGCGTGGCGAGCATGGGGCCAGTCGATGAGCCTTGCGCGCCCATCCATACACTCCAGGACAGGAGGTCTGGAAACTGTTCGTTTGATGTGCATGTCGTTCCCAGTTTGAGAGCACTATCAGAAGGGAGCCAATCCAGGTAAGTGACGGGGGTTTCGAAAGGACCCATGTGCTGAAGGAGTCCTCCGCTTGACAGGCTCCATAGCCTCACCATACGATCTTCGCCCCCTGCATTCAGAAAAAGACTAAATGCACTGGCTGCGCAAGTGTGTTGACAGGACCAGATTTATGAGCGCCTCTTTTCCCAACTTGACGTTAGCCTTTTCCGAGCGAAAAGGTTTTATCGAGGAAGTGCATTGAGGCCGATGTACTGCATTGCCATCGCAGCGTCAGTGGCAAGAGAAATCCCTTCAAGGTGTTTACGCTTATAACCTGGCCCATCAAAGCGTGATTCCCTTTGTATACAAACCGTCTCTTCAACCGCTGGATGTCACAGAAGAGATAAGCACAAGAACTTGCACGAGCAAGCTTTAAGCACAAAGCTCGAAGGAAAGCAGTACATCTGGTTTCAAATCAAGCTTTCCTCCTCCTTTACCCGGACGAAAGACATACAAAAACGACATAGAAGTACTCCTGCAGATGCGTGGACTGGCGTGACTCGCCTCAGGCAAAGACAGCCTCTCAAAGCTCTTTGACCATCCTTCACGCGTCCAAGCCGCTTCAAGCGGCGACCCGCTTGTGCTGCACTTGCCATCATGGTCCACGAGATTGACCGAAGCCCCTGGTGCCGTTTGCAAACTTTGGGAAGTAAAACGGCTGGACCGCTCACCTGACATGACGGCCCTCTCGCCCGGGTCGACCGCCATCTTAAGCATTGTGTGACTGTTCCGGTGTCCGGGGAAGGTCCGTACCGGGCGCCGTGCCGCACGGCGGTCCCACTGCACGAGGCTCCCGTCCATTGCGCTCGCGAGCAGAAAGTTTTCGTCCGTGCGAAGCAGCCGCAGGTCGCACACGGAGGAGCGCATCTGCAGGGGGCTGCCGTGGCTGGCGACTTTGACCCCCCGCTGCGGTTTTGAGGAGCCGTCGAGAGGGCGGAGCTGGGGCGGAGATCGACGGTGGAGATGGCACCGTTGCGGAAGCCGGACAGGACCAGGTTTCCCTGCAGGAAAGCGGGAGACGGATACTCAAAGACGGTCGGCTCCTGAAGCAAAAGACGGATTCTCAACGACGGTCGGCCCCGGAAAGGAAAGAGGGATTCTCAAAGACGGTCGGCCTCGGACGGAATGGGAACAGAAATGCTGAGCACCTGAAGCTTCGAACCTGACTGTCACGTCTTTAATGACTTCGACGTACCGGCAATCTAAGCGGGCCTTCCAGCTTAAGCTCGGAAATTGACGAACGTGTGCCGCGAGAACATGGCGTTGCAAAGGGCGGGAAAAGGAGCAGCAGGAGCGTCGCAGTCGAGGGCACGACATACGAGACTCTAAGAAGGTCGAGGGCATCGAGGATTGAAAGGAGTTATGCCTTCGTTAGCTCCGAACGACTGGGATGCAAACGACGTTCATATCGAACATGCCTTCTGTCCGAGGGAAGACAGTTGCATCCTAGCAAGGGAAGAAGCAGGACCTTTTGAAGCGTCGAAAGAGGCCAATGAAAGTTACCGTGCTGTCGAACTGCTGCGCTAAGGTTGCACTGCCGTTCGAGGGGGCGAGGGGGCGAATCGCCCATGTCTCCAACTGGATGCGGAAGCCCAAGGTGGATGCGCCTGCAGAGTTCGACGGTCGCCTGTTTTAAAACATTGCCGACCCTCAAGGTTGAAGATGGACAACTCAATCTTCCAAATACAATGATGGTCAAAAGACACCACGCAACTACACGGAGATTACTCGCGACAACTCTTGAAAAGAAGGACAAAATCCAGCAGCAAGTTTACCGTCCTCCTTTATCGCGCTTCCATTGGCAAGATTTGCGCAACTGCGTTGCTGTGGTGCTCCATCGCCTATAAGACCGCTATGGACGAACCAATCAAAGCAACCGCCACGCGGTTAGCCCTGCCTGCGTCCTGCATCGAGCTCCTTTCTCTGCCGCTCACATGCGAGCGACTCTGCGGGCCGCTCAGCGTTCGCCGTCGACTTCGGAAAGGTCGACTGCGTTTCCTCCGCGACACGACTTGATCTTTCCTCTGTGTATAAGCTACAGCATCTACTAGAGACTTTGCAAGAGAAACCACGCTCGAGCTCACCTATGACGGCCTGCCGCCCGTTGCTGCTAATGTCCCCGGTCCAGATGCTCTCCTTGTCGAAGTAGTGCCGGCGCACCACGTCCGGCTCCGTCCACGTGTCGCCCTCCCGACTGTGCAGCAGCAGGAAGCTGCCGGCCGTCGTGTTGGACCCCAGTGTGGTGGCGCTGAGTAGGGCGCGTCAAGGAAAGAAGGTTTGAGCTGCAAAACCCCATAACTCCAAAAGGCCAGCAGAAAACCAGTAATGGCGCGCTAGTCCTGTGGAAGTAGCATCATCATACTTCTGGAAGGTTGAACAGAATCTAGGAAATTGATGCGAGAATAAGCGTAAGCTTGCACGTGATTCAAGAAGCCCAATTGGGCATCAATATGCCACAAGTAAAAGTCGAGGGATCCAAGAAGCAAAGAACCAGAAGAGAGCGACTGCCTTCGGATGTAACAAAAAAGGAACAACTACCTAATTGTGACATTGGACCTGCGGTCAGCGAAAAGTAAAATTTTGAACCAAGTCAAAGGCCTCGGCAGGTAAGGAAGGGGACACGAGTCGTCACAAAAGCCCCTCGACCAAACCATGCCTTAAACAGGAAACATGGCTGCGGAAGAGGACACATGAACCGCTGATCCCCGCCCCACTCCTCGGCCCTGCCTGCGGACCGGAGTGCCGTGACCCGTGACTGGAGGGGGAGGCTACTGAGCAAGGCCAAATCCACCGGGCATCTCTCCTTTCTTCCAGCTTGCGTCGAACTCTCCCCTCGCGCCCCCCGCCCCTCTCTTTCCGCACGCCCCTCCACTTTAGGAAGCAGTACGTCGATGCGCTGCAAACCCTGTCCGGTGTCACGCCACACGCCCCGAGTTTTCCGTTTCCGTTTCCTCTGGAACCAGGGCTTTCGTCTCCTGCCCCGGAAGTAGAATCCCCGCTTCCGATCGAGGTCATCATCTGAAGAGCTGCCTTCAGAGTCGCTCTCCTCCTCCTGCCTCGAAGTCGTGTTATCTTCCCTTCCAGTCGCTCCACTATCTATCGCTGTCGTTTCTGAACTATTCTCAGATTCCTCGAGGAAGGCACCGGGCCTGCTGTCGAGAAGTTTGACACCGTGGATCGAAAGCGGGTCCTCAGACGCACCACGCGGCTCCAGTGCGTTCAGTCCATGCTCGTCGCCTGCCAAGAAAATCGTTCTGGAACCGTGGGACACTTGGAGGAACGGGCCGGCACCATGGAGACTCGAATCAGCCGATGCGCCAAAATGTGGGTCGTTGCCAAAGCCCCAGACCTGCAACAAATTGAATTTGAACAGCATTGAAACCGGGATGGGCCGCAACTCCATTGAACTTTCCACAGAAACGGTCGTTTGCAGTCGAGCAGTATCACGAGTATTTGTCAGTCGTGTTGGCATTTCTTCCTCGATCATGAATTCCATTCATGAACAAGAGTATCAGCTCTTCGACTCCCTCCTGACACGACTGGCCCTGCCAGAAAACCCTTCATTGCTTAGACTTGGAAGACCATCGAGGTTTGGGTTATGAAAAGAGCTTTGCAAATCTCTAGTCAGCAACTGATACTCAATAGCTATGATTTTCGCAATGACCTCGTTCCATCAAAGTCATGCGTACTGTTGTACTTACGAACTGAAGGTTACTTTGGCAGCTCACCGTGTAATCTCGAAATCCAGCCTCCCAGCTGGCAGAAGTGAAGCGCCGTCCATGAGGGGCGTCTCTGCCATACACGAATGCACCGGACCGCTCTCGTCTTTGCAGGAGGCTGAACTGTGATGGCGGCAGAGTGGGCTTTACTTCTCGAGAGGGCCCACCGTCCCTGTCAGACTCTGGTGTGACCTGGATTGAAAGTTTGATAGCATTAGATCGCCTGCCTCCTTCCTGCTTGTATGCACACCAAGGGCTCAGATTAGTGCCCCTACAAGGAGCCTCGCCTGCCAGTCAAACATCTCTCAATTGGGACGATAGCTCACCTCCACCTGTGATCAAAAGGAGGAGCTACCTTCGCCGTATCTCTACATCATCCTTCGAACATGCAGATCAACAAATAAGAAAGCTTTGAGATACAATCCATCTGCTGAACTCCCGGCTGACAACTGCTCTGACAAGCTGACTCAAAGACAAGGAACCTCAGCACATATATGAACTTGCATGATCATGAAGTGTCCATGTGAAAGGGGCATGCGCGGACCTGCGGCCTCTTTCCATCTGCAGGAATGCCTCTGCCGGCAGCTGCTCCATTTCTGGGAACTGGAAAGTAGCGGTTCTTCTCGGTGTCAAAGTAGAAGCCTGGCAGTTCTGCAAACAAGAAGCTTTGGAAGATCAATCTGCTTGCACCCAGGCAGTCGCAAGCCTCAGGGACCCTCAAGTCCGTGGTGCACTTAATGGTTGGGTGGTGGGCTTTTCAGGTGCCTGTGGCCAACATGCCAATGATGGAAACACAAGCCAGCCGCTCAATCAAGTTACTTTTTGTGCTCAAGCACAAGGCCTCCTCCAAACTTGTGTTGGGAACCATTCCAGAGAGCCGTACTCAGGTTTGCAATGCTGTGTGGCTGCACAAGACAAGAAACAAACTTTGAGCTGGAGGTCAGAGTTTTCCTCAAGCTTACCTCTCGCCATAGCTTCCTTCTTAGGCAAACGAGTCGCTGTGGTATCCTACTTCAAGCATCCTCAAAGGGCGGTCAGAAAAGCATTCCCTTGCAGTGGAGCGTAGTGGCCCTGCCATGTCAGCTGCTGCTTCACGCCAACCCTTTCTGCATGCTTGCTATGAAATGGCAGAATGCGGGCAGGGTGCAAGCATGAGTTGCCTGCCGTCAATTGCACTGCCACAGTGCTTCGTGCAAGGGTTTGTAAAGAACCATTAAAAACAGGCGCTTATACACTGACCGAGTGCCGTGACGCTTTGACGGCTCTCACGACGCGGGATGCAGTTGAAACCTGTCGTCGCTTGACGACTGGGTGCCGGTTCTTGGGGTGAGCTAGCGGTTCCTAATCAGGACGATAAAAAAGTGGTCTTATATCCCCGTCAAACAAAGTTTATTACCAGACACCAGCTTTTTCCATGTTCAAATGGTACCAAGGCAAATGCCAATGGCGGCATTGCAATCTGCATGGTGTCCTCGAATAATTCATTGACTGTTAAGAATTGCTTTGCAACTTCGTGCTGCAGCAGCAGAGCTGGCAAAGAAACGTTTTTTGTCTACACGGATTATTCGTGAAGAAGATGCAAGTGGAAGAGTACCGAAGCCATGGTGCTGGAAGCCCAACAGCGCTTTGGCAATGGAAGAAGGGCGGGCAAGAGGTGGTCTTTGCCAGGTAAGATTGTGTGCTCTACGAGCACTGTCCAAGCTGTTGGGTCTTCGACCCAATATGCAATATAGACTGATTACGATACCCTTTGCATTAGATTGTGATTAGTGGTTCGCCCCTCTGTATGGACCAGTTTGCATGCATCAGACTGGCAGGGCACTCACTTCAGAAATCTGATTCATTTGATAGCTGGCGTGATCAACATGATATCACATCGCTCTGCAATTGAGCAACCTTCCACAGCTGCTGGTATCTTGTTCCTGGGTAGGAATTTGTACTTTACTCCTTCTTGTTTCCAGGGGCCAAAGCGCCAGCATTGGGGCTCTGCAGAAGGTTGCTTCAGCATTTCTGCCAGAGGTATGTTTTTGAGAATAACCACCAGAGAACCCACCAGCAACTCCATCGGTTGGAGCCACACAATGATCTGCTCCTCTTGTGCTTCTCTTGCTACTTTTTGAAGCCCTTTAGCATGCGCTTGTTGGAGAAGCTTCTGTGATGAATCCTAACAAGTGGTCGTTTCATTTTCCAGGGGTATCCGTCCAGTGTCACGCCAGACTATGTCTCCTTCCAGGTGTGGGACACTTTGCAGGGGCTGTCCACCTACATACGAAGCATGATCTCGACGCAGGTGAGCAACCAGTGGCGGTCACATCATCAACCATGAGCCTGTCGCGTAGTTGCTTGGCCTCTCTCGGACTGTCATCAATGAAAGTCGACTCCTGCTTGCTGCGCTCCCTGGAAAATGGCTTGATCCTTTATGTGCTTGCCTGTTACTCCAGGTCCTTCTGGCTGGCTTCGGGGTTGGGGAGGCTTCCAAGACCGCTGCTGGGGCTACTTTTCAGGTGAGACCACTTCAAATATGGCAGCGGTGAGAGTGAGATGCAGCTACCATCATAAAGGACCCTCTGACCAGGCCATATAGAGGTGCACGGTACGTTGGGGAGACCAGCTCTTCGTTGCAGGAGGTGTCTTTCTTCACACCAATCTCTGACGTGAGAGGTATTCCAATTCTAGAGTTGATTGGATAGTGCCTGTAGGTTCCTTCTGCTGATCTACGTACTCAGCTTCGCCTGACCAATCTAAGTTGTTCTGCATGCAGTGGTTCTTGCGGGACTTTACGGGCATGCTGGGAGGTAGGTGTTGCAGGTGCCAGTTCTCCTTAGTCACACCAGAGAACAAGCTTCAAAGAGTTTGTCCCCTTAGTCACCTCAGAGAACAAGCTTCAAAGAGTTTGTCCCCTTGGATCCAAACGGGAGCCAGGTTGGAGCCAGGCTGGAACAAAGCCTTTATAGCAGCTTCACGTGCCTGCAGGTCCTTGTGAGTCTAGAAGAGCAGATGAAAGAGATACCCTTCTCCAACCCCTGCAGGCATTCTATTCACCCTGTATCAAGGGTCCAGTCTGGACAGCAATGCAAAGCAGTGGAGACTAGCTGCCGACTTCATCAATGATCTAGGTGAGGGGACTGGCAGACGATTCTTCGGATGATTCTTCACATATTCCTTGAAATAAAAAATATCCTCTGTCTCTTTGTGTACATCGTGCAGTGTGTTTTTGATACTGTATGAACGGCCAGAACGTCACATGTGGTGTCAGCAAAGATCCAAGCATACGTTCTTCGTTACAACTTTGGCAGCAGCCCTGAAAATCGGAGTAGTGCTGACTTCAGCACTGACTTCTCCTTTTCATCATCTTGGGGAAATCTGTCTCCTAGACTCTGTAATCGGTAATCGAATGGACTTAGACGACTTTGCGATCCTCTTTGTCGCCAACGCTTGATCACGACTAATGTTTGAATCTGAGATGCACGACTCAGCTCGCTGGCATGTGTCTGCGGCAGGGCAGCCATGTTGCTGGACCTCCTCTCCCCCCTCTTCCCGAACGCCTTCCTCACGATGCTCTGCCTGGGGAGCGTTTTGCGAGCCGTCAGTAAGTGGCTGCGCTGAAGAACGACTTGAGTTGTGAACAATGCCCCGGTTGGAGTTGCCCGGAGGCAGACCTTCGTGCCAACAATTTCTTCGAAGTCCTCAGGTCTACTCTCTGGTGTCGACTTCAGGCCAATTTCTTCCTTTTGCTGACTTTGGACAAAGGGCACAATTTGTGATTTGAATATTTCTATTCTGGTCCCAGTCGGCGATAGGGAGCGACTTCAGTACCAGAACGATGGTCCGTTTGGTAGTGACATGTTCACTGTCTTCTCGCTAGGAAGCGCTTCACAAGGCGCCTTTGCACTTCCTCGAAACCGCCTTCGATCATAAAAGGAATTTGAAGGCGCGGTTCGTCGAAGTGAGAGCCCCATTACTGACGTCCAAGCGAGCTTGTGTAAGACCATTCCTTTGAGTTGATCAGGCTTCTTCAATACGACTGCCATTTCCTGACGTGATCACTGCCTGTTTCGCAGCTGGCACTGCGAGCGGAGCTACCAGAGCGGCACTGACGCAGCACTTCGCCCTCAGAAACAACGCCGCAGACATCTCGGCCAAGGTAGCATTTATCGCCGCCTTTGTTCCAATTGAGCCGGTTGCACCCCTCATTAAGGCTCCGGTGCTGCTGGTCTCTCGGAAGGTTCCTCGACGACTCACGTCCTATTTTTCTTTTGAGTTTCTGATGTGATCAGATATTTCGTGGCTCAGATTCGAGTTCGTCGTTTCACTCGAAGTTGTGTCGGGCCACTTCAAACTCATTGTTGACCAAGTAGCCTTTTCGGGAGGGCGTACGCCTAGAGATCCAGGCCAGGACATCCTTCGGCCGGCAGGAGCGGCCGAGGATACTGCAAGCGTCAATGCGGCCAACCAATCATGCTTGCTTTCTGGCATCGGTCAAGTGCGTGGCCCCAACCTGCAGAAAACATTGCGGATTGAGGAGCTAAAGACAGAAAGAGAAGTCACTAAACGAAGGGAGAAAGAACAGAAAAATATGAATGGGTGTGCAGGAGGGCAGCCAGGAGACGCTGGCGACGATAACGGGCATGCTCCTGGGGATGGCCGTGGCACGCTGGACGGCAGGCCACGTGGTGCTCATGTGGACCGTCTTCCTCTCGCTCACCGCCTTTCACATGTACGGTGGGTAGCTTCGTTTTGCGCACCTTTCCCTCCGACCACGTCCCCTTTATGGCAGACCTTCCGACGTGCCCTGCTTGCATGTTGCTCTTACGTGCACCTTTGTCATCAGTTCTCTTATCTGAACCCCGGTTTCGAAGCCGTGGCCTATCTCAGCGAACGTATTGTAGAGGCTTTAAAAAAGAGCGTTCGATGCTGGTGTCAATCTCGAACTTCTTCTGCTTCCTACCTAGGTAGCCTCGCACCTCAGCGCACTGCTTCACGATCCAAGTCACACAGCCGCGATCTTGAAGCGCTCGCTTGCCTCGGTTTGAGCGGCCCTCATTGCCGAGCAAGGTTCTCTGGTTTCGAGGTCTTGAAAACCCGTAAACTCTAAAGTTCTCCTAAATTGAACGAGCGTCTCTTCTCGTGCAGCCAACTTCCGGGCCGTGCGCAGCCTGTGCCTGACCAGCATCAGCCCCGAGCGGGCGGCCCTGCTCCTGCAGTCCTTCCGGGACAGTACGCACGAGTCAGGTAAGTCTGCCCTCTTGCCCTGTTACCAGCATGATGAGAAGCGAGGGCAGTCCGTGGGTAAGCCTGGAAGGTTGAAGAACCTGCCGGGATGCAGATTGGAAACTTCGTCTGCATCTCGTTTCGAGCCCCGTGGAGACAGCTCCGTCCATCTTTTCGTGGATCCTTTCACTGAGTAATATCAGTTTATTTCTCTGCTTAAGACGCATGTGTCCAAATGCATCAGGAAAGGCATCAAAAAGCGACGGGGAAGGCCAAGGGCGTGCTCGTCGTTCCCCGCACTTCCAATTTCGCAAACCTTTTTGGCATCGACCTGATCGATAAGCCGCACCTCGAGCGGCGCTGCATGATGGCGCGGTCGTAGCGTCCTCCGTCCACAGGATTCTTAAAGGCTGCAAGCAGTCTCATACTGTGCACAGCTCAGTGGCACAGGCCACCGCAATCCTTCGGTTTTGGTGCCGTCTCTATCCACCAAGTTGATTACCATCAAAAGTTGACACCAATAAGGAAGTACCCAGTGCGGTGGCCGTAATAAAACCGTAATTCAGAAATGTGACGTGCTCCCTTTTTAAACCTAACCTTAACACCATACCAACTCTACCCGGTCCCCGGGCGTATCTTATAGGTAAGAACTTCCTTAATGAAATGTTCGTACACGTTCCATTTAGTTCTCGAGCCCCATGAGCTGCCCGGCCTGGAGACCGTCTTGCCGCTGCCACGTCAGCTCCGTCGCTCGGCGCCCATCTCGGACCACGTGGTGCTGGGGGCCCGCCTGTCGGCTCTGCGGCTGGGGCCGTGCGCCGAGACCCTCCACTTGCTCCAGCAACGATATAGAGGAGGTGCGGCGTCGTCGATTCGGCAGCATTTGCCCTCGTTGTTGCGAGCTTCACTTTCATTCGCATGCTGTCAGTACCACATGTAACACTCTAGCATAATCGTTGTGGATTCAATGCTTTCCCTTCTTCAGGATACGAGGACCCGAGCAGGGTCTGACATCAACTTAAAGGCACTTCTGCTGCGTAGAAGTACGTCTTCGTTGTCGGGACCAAGTTTTTGCATGCTTGACTTCCTTGACCACGTCTGCCCGCCTCAACCAGGTTGCCGCATACGAGCATCTCATCAGCTCATCGCCTTTGACATGAGGGCGAACAATGCGGCAGCTTTTCTGTAACTCGAGACGACAACGGATCGTCTTTCGTGCTTTTGAGTCTTGACTGACTTTACCGCTGAATTTGCGATCCAGAGAGATCCCGGAACAGGATCTTCGGACCTGAAGTCGAAGCATACGCGCTCCGCACCTGTGCCCACTCTAATACATCCGTCCTCCGAGCGCCCGTGTTCAGTCAGTCAGCTGCTAAGCCACCCAAGTCTTACCAGCGTTCTCATTCGACCGCAGAAATGTACCTGCTGTTGTACCAAGACCGGCTTGTCCACGTCATCCTGCACCGGGGTGCCACCCCTGCGCACATTTTGCAGTCTTACGTGCACGCGCTCCGGCTCGTAGAGGCGCTTAGTGGGGGCCTGCGAGGGTTCATTCTGGAGAAGGATGAGAGCGGAATCGATGCAGCGGAACTGGAGGCCGCTGTGTGGATGACCGAGTACTACGATACGTTCTTGGAAAAGGTGAGAACAGCAGTTCCCGCAAGTGGCTTGGATTTGGTTTGTCAAGAGGACACGTTGTTAACATCCCGTGCTCTGGTGAACAAAAGCAGATGAATTGGTTGGTTCTGCAGATAAAAGCATCTTCACATATTTTCTGCTGCGGGTTGTTCGAGGTGGAAGGACCGGATGATGCAACCTCCTCGTTGCGCCGAGGCTTTCACGAACCGTAACAGCGGGTTCCCAATTTGCATGCTGCTACTGCAGATGTGCTAAAAGCTATATACCAAAAATAGTCAAGAAGTTCTCTCCCTGCTCTCGTTATGCAGCTCCAGAGCAAGAGCTGGGCGACCGACAAGGTTCTCCTTGCACCACGAGAATGGAGGGCGAGCTGGAAAATTGACACTTCATGACGCACCTGCAGCGCCTCGGAGCAAGCTTATCAAGCTAGATCCTGAGATCAACTTTTGAACTCCCACATGTTGGTGGCCGCAGTAAAACTGGAACGGGCTCCGAGTTTTCCCCGGCAGTCATGGAAGATGAGATGTCTTACGACATCGGTGGACGCATCAGTTTTGGATTGACGGGGCAATGCAGTCCATCTGAACGTGTGATCAGATGACATGCATGAGGACATCCGGAATGACTTGTTTGGTACGAACCCTATAATACTCGGGGACTGAAGTCACAAATTAACAAAGGTTTGACACATGGTAACGGGCAAACAAGCACGTGGCATAGCATAGCTGCAATCATGTTCATGTTTCAGCTTTCATATTATGGTAACTGAAGTAGGCTGCCATGATCTCTTTACAGGCATTCGTTTTCATTGAGCGGTGTTGTGCACGGCTGCACGTGTGTGTGAACTTAAGCAGCTTCAAACGAGGGTATCACCATGAGCCAGCGCAGCTATTAGCTTAAATCCTCAATGCAGTCGAACATGCATTGCATCATGGCACGTATAGACGACTATACCTATGAGAATTAGGCACAAGCAATTGATCGATGCTGGCCAAAAGCCTGACGCCAATGATCGCGCAGGGATCAAAAGCAAGACCCCGGCCAGCAGAATTGGAGAAGATAGTCCAACCAGTCAAATCATTATCCGTTGCTTATCAGAATAAAGTCAATTATTGGCGGCAAAAACACTTTTTGTGCTGAAATATCTCCTTTTTCTTATGCCATGCCCAGGAAACTGCGATCAAATTGGTCTGCATGCTTTTGACAGTCATCTTTTCGACGAACGATATCACTGCGATATCATGACCTCCCCTCAATCAAAGCGCCAACTTCTAGTGCTTCCGAGTTCGTGATTGTATGCTACAACACGAGTCTTAGTACTCCCAGCCCAACAGCAGTCACAGAGACGATGGCACCTGCAACGAGACAAAAGTTTACCTTGTGAGTTCGAGAATCCAGAGGCCTCCAGCAGATCTGAAGGACAAGCTGCTTTCCAACCCTCCGTCAGGATCTAATACCAGAGAAGAGTCTCACACGATGCTTCGACCTTTGAACTGTCCGTTTGGAACTGTCCACTTCTGGTATCAGCTAGGCACTGAATACTCACCTAGGCAGTACTTGATAACGTCATACTTCGCAGCTTCCAACTGAGTCTTCAGGACGTGAAGCTCCTGCACGAAGAGAACGGCCCCCGTTAGCCGACTTTGCATAGGAACGAGACTGAAATACAATTTTCTTGCAAGCAACGATGTAGGGATAACAATGACTGCAGTTGCCGGTGATGTGATGGCCGAAAGGGTTCCCACCAGTCTCGTAGTGAGAAGCAATGCACGGAACTCGTTCTTGATTCCGAACATAGCTTCTCTACGAGTTGAACTCGATCTTGATAGTTGCAGCTTTTCCAAGGTCCTCGTTTGACTTTCCTACACAAGTTGGGTCCAGGATGTTTCGTCACTTTTGTCTGATCGCTTCCATCCCCGTTCAGAAAGTAAGAACGGTACAGCATGAAGAACAACTGATATGGATTGAGGACAGACTCACCCTGTCGAGGCGCGTGGCGATGTTCCCCGTCTCCTGGGACTGGTTCGACAACTCTTCTCGGATCCGGCTGCATGAAAAGCAGGCTCTCAAAATCAGTCCAGTCAACAACAGCATTGACACGTCGATGCTGCAAGAGCTGATGACGAACAAATGGCACAGCTAGTACCGGAAGGACTGCTAGTACCGGAACAACGATAAGTAGACTCCAAAATCACCTCCAAAGGCCTAAGGGCATGTGAGCTCACCCTCTTTCCAGATTCAGGTCTAATCTTTGTCCAGCGGTGACTTTGTCGATTTCGTACCTGATGAGAGCAGAATGTTGTGATCACAATCGATTCACAGGAATTGGATGGCTAGTTCAATGCAGGACATGCGTCGGGGGCAATAGCGAGCAATCGAAAGAGGGCACAAAACGTCTCCAAGCGCTTGCGAGAACCTGACGACTAAAATCAAAGCCCGAAGAAGATTACTTAGCAAAGATCTGGGCATCTTTAAAACAGCCCAACGAGTGGGCCAGAAAAGCTCTGCTTTCTTCCGGACAGCCTTCGACGCCCCCTTGGACTCACCGAAGCTCACTCCTCATCTTTTCGATGTCAGTGCGCAATCGCTCTGTTTCTCGTTGCAGACTTGCAATGTGGTGCTCCTGAAAGCAGCAGGATTTCTTCAGCAAGAAATGCATGACCTGATGAAATGGCCCACTTTTACTAGCTTGTCAACGCTCAACGTCTATGCCCACGCCCCTACTCAGTAGATCCATTCCTACCCCCAATTGGAGATGAGGTTCATTAAGAACATGGACATATGTTCGATTTGAAGTCACTAACGAAAAATACTGCAATCACTACCTTCAAAGCTTTACCATGCTTAAGGTGTTCAAGGTGTTCCCCCACGAGTGAATGGCACTGTTTTTGAGGCAAAGAGTTGGACCACTGCCTCACCTGAGCACTTTGTACTTCGCTCTTGAACCTTTGGATTGCAGCATCTTGCGCCAAGTCGTGCTGCAACAGATTTCAAACCTTAGTTGACAATTGTGGGCCGAGCAGCAAACCCAAACACGAATCCTGCCCAGCTATCCTATACACGATGTTATTTGCACGACCTTTGAGAATTGGAAAACAAGCGAGCCTAGGCCAGCCTGATCAAGCGCATTGTGACCAAAACCCTAAAATAATGTTTATCTGCCCTCACCTTTTGCATCTCCACTTTGGACGTGAAGTTCTGCGCAACATTCTCCAGACTGTCACTCAAGACCTCAGTAATGACATGGGTGATGGCTTCCGCTTGTTTTGCCGTCAGTCCTTCTGACTCTAACCGCCGAACCTGAAGGGAGTAACGATCAACCGCGTTCAGATACCCTGGTCAAGACAAGGCGGTATCTGTTGGCAGTCCTCTCCATAGCATTGCAGGTGGTAAGCCATGTGTAAGCATTCTATATTCAAAAAAGTGGTTGGTAAACCTAGTTGACGATTGAGACCTCAATTCGGCCAGATTGAGTCCACCTATTCACTCACCAGGGCTAATGTGTCGACCAGATAGGCCCGCCGCCCATTGCCTAAGGGCTGCGCTTGGTTGGCAGCCTGCCGGAACGTGCTTGTCCAGAACTGGCGGGCTGAAAATGGAACAGAACTTTGAGCTAACGCAGGATTCTGATCTAAGGACTTAGCCTTTGGTGATTGATCTGGTTGTCGGCCGAAAGTTTCTGTGGATGGAATTGATGAAGAAGAACAAGATGCCTGCTCTTGCATCACAAGATCCACAGAGGCACTACTCCGTAATGTCGCAGAAGCTTCTTCCTCCCTATGAGCACTGGTGGAAAACCTTTCCACTATGTCAGGTGTGAAACCGATGCGAATCGAGGGAAGGGACTGCCCAGTTTTTGCGGTCTGCACTATACTGGGAATGCCTCTGCCTAGGAATGCCATTGGTGCCGCTGTGGCAATCAAAGTGCCTTTAAACTTCTCCTACTAGAATCAACCTATAATGCTCTGTTTTGCACTTGCGGGGTCAAGGGATGCAAGCAGACAGAACTGCTCCAAGATGGCTCTGAAAAGTCTGAAATGTCGTTTGTCCCTGTTGGAAAGCAAAGATTCAGCTTCAGAGATCCTTTGACTACCTTTATGCAGCATTGCAGAGGGGGGAACCCTAATCTAGACCTTGACCCAATTGGAGAGATGGAGAGAGGCCCTTGTGATGTATCATGTACCTCCCCGTCCCACGCCGGGTACGTCTTAAATTGCGAGATACAGGTGACATCACGAGACAAAACCACGTGATCCACCGGCCACAACGCAGGTGTTCAAAGTTTGAACACCTGCGTTGAAAGTGGTGGTCCAATGCACACCAACTCGCCATCCCCCGATCAATCTCATCGACGGCGACAAAAGCCCTGTCTTTGCTTCACATCCGGCCCCCGGGGCATGAACGATCCAGCAAGAACTGGGCGGCCAAGCAATGTGAATCACACTTTTGGCAGTTGCATTTCTGGTGAAATAGGGATGTACTTTGGGTGGCGGCATAGGCACGTAGAGTACCGTCGGCGTAGGATAGGTACCTGCAGGCTGCACCTCTCCACAGGGCCCGCCATAGGGATGGACCATGGCGCTATTTACTGTAGTCCTATGTTGAAGCACGGGTGTTACCGCAGGTACACGCAGGCACAACCTAGGCTCACTGTCTCGATGTCACGCCAGGTTCTTCTGAAAAGATACCGTAAACCACCGGATACGTAGTACTAGTACCCAGTACTACCTAGGGCACTAGGGTTTCTCAAATCGAGGTTTCTATTTAATGCGAGTGGTCCCTGGGGCCTGAGCAGAGGAGCAGTAAAGCTCCAGTCTCAGCTGGTCTCTTCAGCACCTTGGCAGCTACCTAGCTCCACTATGCGTGTCCTACAGATTTCAATTATTCGAAGCTTACAGCTTCTCCCGAGCAACCTGCCAGTTTTAGTGTCATCTATTTTAGACTAATTTCATTCAGCAACAGACTGACTAAGTTAGACTAAATTTTCCACTAAAACTGGCAGGTTGCTCGGGAGAAGGTGTATTCAAAGACGGAGCTAGAGCCTAGAAGACTTGATGTCAGAAGTGCAAGCCTTGAAATGTTTTCAGTCGGTGAGCTAGCAGCAGGATGCACCTTGCACAAAGGTCAAAGTTCAGCCTTTCATACGAAGCAGACTGTTAAGAAGTGGCGACTTAGGCAAAACCAAAACAATCAGCTTTTGCAACATGAGCGTCTCATGTTGTTACCTTTATCTATATCTTCGTCCTTCGGTCATTAGCTGCAAGTCTGAATCTCAAAAGGAAGCAACCAGTTGATACTGGCCGCTGTGACACACAGGCGCAGGATTCTGCAGCTACTCGTCCTTGCGGAAGCTGATAAGGTGGTTCTGACTGAGCTGAAGCGCTATGGCCGCTGTGGCTATTGCTAGTCCTCATGGCAGCCAGGATGTCGATCTCCGAACTGGACGTAGGATCCTTGTTTCAAACAGCTCGAATATTGTGCAGCTTGTATCTCCAAAGCGAGTGAGCTCAAGTGCACTGGTTGTGTCCCCCAAATCCCCGCTTGAGAACAGAAATATGGTCCTGCATCCTGAGCTTTTCAAGATCGTCAAAGGCAAAGGAGACTTTAGTGCAAAGTTGATTGCAGTTGCAGATTTCAAGGTAAGTCTACGAAGTGACCCCTGTCTCAAGTTGATGTTGTCTGTGCATATGTACAGGTAGTTGGACCACAAGCAAGAAACTATAACAGATCTTAAGGAACTATGGATGTGTACCATGAGGACGTAGTATCTAGCTGGATGCACCTTTCTTACTGTCAGAACGGTTTTAGAGACATGCAGCTCTATAAGGACAGACGCTTCAAGACCCTGTCACTTTTCTCATTCCGTCAGATTTCATAATGAGGATGACAAGCAAAAAGCTGGAACCCCTTCCTCAGTAGAGGGACCTGAGCAAACGCGCGGCAGAAGGATTTGTCTTTCAAAAATGGGCAGCTGACGATCATCAGGTGCTCACTTCAAGAAGGCAGAAGAGACGAGTCACAGTCGACTTTGTGAATCAAAAGCATTGACTCTTAGAAGCACCCTAGCAGCTTTAGCCCTGGCGAGTCTGTTGAGGTTCTTGAAGGGACTTCTGATCATTGACATCCTGCCAACGTGGTCTGCGGACTCTTTTCCAAGAGGCACCTTATGGGAGGCCTACAATCGATCTGATGAGTTGTGAATAACTTGCGCAGGCTGGTGATTCAATCTGCAAGATTGAAGGAATTACAACGGGAGTGGCAAAAAAATACACAAGCGTTCAGAGCGGCGTCAACGAACACTTTGAGCTCAACAGTGACTTGGTGTACATGAACCATAGCTGCTCTCCCAGCGTCCATGTCAACATTGACAAGATGGAAATTGAAGCCCTCATAGACATTGCGCCTGGCGACGAGCTTGCATTCTTCTATTGTTCCACCGAGTATGAGATGGATCAGCCATTCAAGTGCTGGTGTGGTGCTCCCAAGGTACGTCATGCCTTGCAGAGAGTACAGATTGCTTGATTAAGTGTTGCAATGAGGTGTTTCGTTGAAATCGAGTTTGTACTGCTGTGTACGATTGGTTTGTAAATGGCAACCGGCAGCCGTCTTTCCGTTCAATCCGGTTGTCTTCTGAGCATTCGTCTGCGTGTACTTGTGTACAACACATGCAGTGTGTTGGACGGGTAGCTGGTGCCAAGTACCTGTCCCCCACGCAGCTGGGTCGATACCGGGTCAACAAGCACATTCAGGAGCTTTTGTACCGCTGCCGAAGTATGCAGCAAAAGCAAGTAAGTAACCCCTCACAGCCTGATGAAGACTGTGAGTTTAATCAAGGGTTGAAAAAAGATGTAGCATGATTGTGGCACTTCAAAGAGACCGAATCTCAAATGAAAGCTCTCTGCTGGCTCAGATACGTTACTGAGACTGTTACTGCTCCTGGTGACGGAGGTCCATGCCGAACCTTGTCCTTCTGATTCCAATCCTTCCGAAGTGCCTCAATTTGACGACACTTTAAGACAGATACTCAAGCCTCGTCTTTCCGCTTCCTTTGTAGTGAGGACGAACCATCGGTGTCAAAGCTTGACACGAGCTCGAGACGAGGGATATTGGCCAGCAACATGGAAGGTTGATGGTGATGCTACATATTTTCATGTAAGTGGAGGGTAATCGCTTAGTAGTAATAGCTGGCAATATAATTGAAGTTGTTTAGAAGACGATCCTCCTCAAACGTAAGTCGAATTCTTGGACTGCAACTTGGCGGATCGTGAAAGTCCACTGAGCTCGTGAGGAGAGTCAAGTTATCAGTAAATACATTGCTGCGCGGTTGAATCTTAGATCATAATTGTAGATACGATATCTAGGGATTGCATGAAGGACATAAAATTTGCAATAGTGCATATGTCACACTACAATCACAGATTGTAAGTAATCTCTCGCAAACACTACGAATTAGGCGCGCGCTTGCCGCTGCTTTTGAACGGCGCCCAAAGAGTGCGTGCCACTGTCTCCACTAGGCCTGTGACATCAGTTCGTTTGTGTTGCGTTTGCTGCATTGGACTTTCCGGTATCTCATCCAGCGGCTGAGCTTTAACGTAACAGAATCGTCGACTCTCTTTTTAGTCTTTTCCTCCGATCAAGGGGAGCACATGTGCTGCTCGAACACCATCACGGCTTCGTTCAACCGGTGCGATTGTCAATATACCGCCGCACAAGCAACCCCTCGAAGCATTTTCAAGTCCTTCCAACTTCTAGATTCATCTAGATGATACGCCGGCCATGTGCTTCGAGCATCTTGAAAGTGTACAGCTCTTTTTGATGTTACTCCCTTTTCAATGTGAGTCACCATACGCGATCGTCGATCACTCATAACTTGTTCAAGTCAGATTATATTGCATGCATTTATCTTGCAATAATCAATGCGAAGCTCGTGTATAAGCAAAGCCGTCACACAATAATCCAGTTGAAGCTTCCTCTCGTCAACGCGCAGGTTAAGGTTCTTGCTTGCCTGAGGAACAAGGCGTTTATTATGGCGCGAAACATTTTCATCACATAACCCTCGGACGCATCTAGGGCCCCGGAGTTAGTATAGATTGACTTTGATCCTTCAAGAGTACATGGCTAACAGGTCAAAAGAAGCGGTCATGCAACTCGTGCCGCATAACATGATAGCATCGCCCCATGTTCGGCTGCAGCTTGTTGAGCTACTTGCTTCCTGGCAAGCTCCCACGCTATTGTTGCAGTGCTCCATCCTGATTAAGATTACCTGATTCGCTGGAGGATCAAAGACTCACAGATTGGTGTCGTATTCAACTTATGTGCAGGCATACCGTACTTTCCAAGCCCATTCGAGTGTGTCATATTAAATGCCTCTCGTATCTACGTTATCAGCTGACAGGAGATGATCAGTGCAAAGCAATCCAGCAAGTTGAAATCTCAACTAGCCGCCTTGGCAAGGCTTCACAGATAGCTCAGTTGTTTAGTAATAGCACAGCGTGCAGTTCGCACACTACCGGCCTGCCTAACGAGCTCTCGCCTGGTGTATGATACAAAAAGGCGGCCCCTTGAAGCGTGCAAATATCATTGAGCGTGAATCGTCTTTATGATACAACTAACTCATGTGCTCAGGAGGGTCCTGTGGAGTCACATATCCTGCCCATCTCACTCATTAACATCATACTTCTGTGCAAGACACGCCAATCAGTTGACTGCCTTCTTTGAACCCCCTTTGGTCTTCATTTCATCATCGAAGTTCTGTGTGTGTTCCCTGCAAGAAAGTGGAGGTCCTTTTTAACAACAGCAGCTTGATAGGAAGGTGATCAGCAGCGTGGAGGCCCTTTGATTGAACAGCAGCTTGAAAGAAAGGTGCTCTTGCTGATTAACCTGAACAAAGAACTATCTCAAATGTCGATTGGCAAGTTGGAGAAGGGTTAATGAGCACATGTCAAATGCACTTGTTCTCTGGCTTGCTCTACACAACATGTACATCTCATTGTCTCCTCACCTGCCCCCCTTGTGCTTTCCATCGTCCATGTTCATACTGCCTCCTGCATCAAAGCTCGAGTCTGCAGGAACATCGCCTGACCCCTCAGTGCCAGCTCCACTCACGTTGGTAGCACTGCCAGTCCCTGCGTTATGCACACAGAACTGTGAAACGAGTGCAATCTCTGCCTCCGTTCTGCTCTCCTCCGTCCTGCTCTCCTGTTGATGATACCCATGAGTTATGTCCCAAAGCCCAACTCATGTCCCCTACCAGTGAAGTTTCAAATTGTGATCACAAAAGATTTCAGCATTCGAGACTTCTGGACCAACACTGCAAAGCCTCATTCATCAATCATCCTCAGGAAGGTAGTCACCAGAGACCAAGTGTACCAACAAGAGCAACCCAGAAGGCAGTCCCCTCAACACCGTAACATGTTGGTGACATGCAGGCTTCCTCACCCATCTCTCGTCCGATTGGCTTGCCCTCGCCCTGCACCTTCTCCCCCTCCCCTGAAGTAGTTTCCTTTGGGTCCTCTTCCTCTTTCTCATCCTCCATGGCGGCTCCCCCTGGGGCTGACCTGAAGATGTCCTTGTCTGATGTAGCCTTTTCTTTGTCGATGGTGGGCGTCTCGACGCTGCAGAATGCTCGCAAGCTGTGCACCCGCGTAGTGTGCGAGACTGGGGCTGCTCTGGGGCTTGCATGCAAGGCTCCAGCTGCAAATGTGCTGTACTGCCGGGTGCCCTTCTGCCCAATTGCTGCTTTTCCTCCTTCGCGCCCCTTCTCCTTGTCAAAGTTCTGGGTGTGCTCAGAATTGACAGCCCCCTCCTTCTGCCCTTCACCCCCCATTGCACTCCCCGCCGCCCCCCCACCATCAAACGAACTGTCAGGTGGGGGAGCTCCTTCGTCCGCTGCTGCTTCCTGCTCCCTTTGACCACTCACATTGGTTACGCTGCCACTGCCTGTGCGCCCCGTAGGCTGAGTGGTAGCTGCAAAAGCCCTCACACTGGCTCCATCAATGAAGGCGCCCGCGCTGCCTTCCCCAAAACCAAGGGCTCGGGAGAGGAGCCCCAGAAGAGGCCTGCGCATGCATGCACCCCGCACCGCCATGAATTTGGCGACCAGGTCGAGTGAGAGACTTGTGAGAAGGGCGCTGCGGCTTGGTTGAACGGACGCAATGCCAATGGCAAGAGTTGTACGAGTGCGAGAGGGAGGCAATTGCCCAATGCCGGCCTGCTTGCTGGCAATCGCACTGGCAACAGCTGTCATGCAGGACTCAGCAGAATGGAATCCCAGTAGAGTATGTATTAATTGTAATTGTGACGAGCCGGAGAAAATTAAATAGACGATCTAAAAATACTGTGTATGTCGTACCCGGTGATAAGAATCGACGCCTCTCTTTACTGGCTTGGTTGTCTTCTTCAGTTAAAACTTAAATGTTGTCTCCGCGAGGGCGGAAAGAATTGGGCTCTAGATAGCGAAGAGCCGCGACGTTCAACCGGCTGCCTGGCATGAACATTATTGACACCGGAATGCCGCTCAAACTTGGAAGCCTGGCATATGCCCTGCACAGCTTCATTGCAAAGCTTGCGATCCTGGCCCTGGCCCTGGGCCTGGGCCTCAGAACGGGC